>JAODIE010015249.1:0-64798 GCA_027575565.1 Diploeciton nevermanni
CGTTTTCACACATTTCTTTGGTATTTATTTACGAATTGTTATTGAAAACAGCTAAATGATCTAACAATAATTACGGATGTTATTGGACAATATATCAAATTGCAACCAAAATTCGGCAAAACACTAAAATCGAAATTTAAAAAAAAAACCATTGACGAATCAAAAATTTAAAAAATCCGTTTCCTTAGAAAATTGTGATTGATCGAATGCAGTTAATGCCATCTTAATCGGAAATTTGCTGTTACACAGTATAATTTGTAATCTATCCCGTACATTTTTGTCAGCAGTAACGGCACGCTCACGCTATAAGTTTGTGGTTTTTTCTTGAATTATGTTGTTGCTTTGGCGGGCCGCACAAAAGGTTGTTGCGGGCCGCAACTTGCTGACTCCTGCTCTAATCCACAGGATTTGTGCAATCCATTCTAATCTATCAAAACGTTGTACTAAATTCTCACTTTGTCATATCAATGGAAATATTGCCACGAATTATGGCAATATGTTTTACTCGGTTTCCTCTACAGAGTTAGTTTTTATTAAATCATTTGCAAATATTCCGAAGTAGGTGAATTTTTTTCATTTAGTTTAGAGGCCTACCTAGTTATAATCAGTACTTACAATGGAAAAAAGAATTCTCAATCGCTGTGATAACAAATAATACGACGGAAGCCACTAAATAGTAATGTGCCAATATTGTAAACCAAAACAAACTACACCATTGCAATAGATATTTATTACTCGCTATATTCTGCTAACATTAAATACATAGTAGACACTATATGTTAAAACCAATATCCCACAAATTTAACTACAAACAATAACAAAGTATTAAATTTAAGTCATTGATAATGAGTTTTGCAATTGTGCAATTTTCAAAGTAACTCCTTTGTTAGCAGTCAAACCAAATCCTTTTGTCGCAAATTGAAGTGGAATTTCGGTTTCTGCACATGGTTCAACTTTATATTTCAACAAGAAATGAGCAACACTGATTTTAATAACATTCATAGCAAATCGTTCACCTGAAATACAATCGAATTAGAGTGAGTTTGAGATGCTATAAAATGTAAATTAATTACCAATACAAATATGAGGACCAAGTCCAAAAGGTATATAAACAAATGGTTGTCTGTTTTTAACATTCTCTGGAAGAAATCGATCCGGATTAAATCTATGTGGATCCGGAAAGTACTCTTCATTATAGTGCATTCCTATGATGGAAATATAAACCGGTGTGTCTTTTGGTATTGTCACATTTAAATCTGATATATAGAAGTCCTTGTTGCATCGTCTATCCAGGAATGGCAATGGTGGATATTTTCTGATGGTTTCTAAAATAAATAAATGCAACATAAATGATTTTAATTTCAAGTGGAACCACATTAGTATTACCTAATATGACTCTATCCAAATAGGACATTTGTGACATGTTATCATAGTTTAATATTCCACCATTATTGACAAAATCAACTATCGCTTGACGAGCTTCCTCCTGTATATCTGAATTTAACGCAAGTTCATAAAGTAAATATGATAATGTGGCACTAATTGTTTCAAACCCAGCCGCATAAAATTGAATACTTTGAGCTACAACTCGATCTCCTTCTGTAAATTAATATATTAATTTGCATTGTTAGAAATGTACAATTAATGTTTTACCAAAAACAATGCCTCCACCCAAGTCTTTATTCTTCTTTAATTCAATAATTATATCGATTAAATCTCCTCGTGGGCCAGTAGCTTTTGTTTCTCGGTATTCAATAGTTTGTAAGAAGGTATCTTTTAAAAACTGCATTGTGTGTCGATCAAAAAAAGGAATCCGAAACAATTTTACTGCCTGGGGCAACAGGAAGTAGCTCATTTGTCTCAAACCATTCATAAAAGTTGGCTCCATCATTTCTCTTCCAGCTTGTCTAAATGGAGCATCATTATCAACAAAGCAATTTGCTTCCATTCCAAATGCACATGAAATGATCACATCCGTTGCAAATTTACTAAACAGTTCCTTTGTTTCTATTGGACCTTTTTTTAAATTTTCATCAATATATTTCATTAGATCCCTACATGATTTGACAATATGCTCGCTCATTGTGCGAAGTTTGGATGTCGTGAAAACTGGAGTAACTTTCTGTCGCATAATTTTCCATTCTGGATTTTTCACATTAAGCAATAGTTTGGCAGATATGGGATCTGCACGGTCATCACTTGCAATGGTACGATCAGAGAAAAATCCAAAATCACTTACCAACACTCGCTTAACTAAATCCGGCGAACGAATTAGAATATGCGGGTAGTGCATTATATAAAACCCACTCAGTTTGTCTTGGGAGTATTCATAAAGCTCCTGGATAAAGCCACCAATTGATTTTTTTTGCACCAGAACATCATGGAAATTTCCACTTGGAAATGAAGGTGGTATTTGATTAATATTCTTATAATTCCAATATTTGAATCGCTGCCATAAAAGTAATCTATATGCAATGATCGTAATAACAATTGTGGTACTCGTGATGTACAAGATATAAGTCAAAATTGGTAGAACGTATAAGTTTAAAAAAATAGCAAACATGTTGGCTTATGAAAGGTACAAATTTAACTAATATTAAACGTCTCTAATCTGTAGTATTTATATTTTGTTGTACAGCGGCAAACCTTGATAGTGACTTGTAAATTATAGGTTTTTTAAAATATAATTAGTTACGTGACAGAGTTTCCAACCAGTTATGCTTTTATGGTACGTACTAGACACTAATTAGTTGTTGCTAATTTACATCATCTTATAATTATTGCAACTTAATTTAATAGGCTAGAAGGCTTGATTGACAAGTGGCTTACTATGAAATTATGAGTACAACAGAGAAGCATCGCTAGATTGTCTAATACTGTCTTTAACAAACATTACAGTATAACATAATTTTAGATGATTTATATATTCATTCTGAATGCATATTATGCTAATACAGTGAATTAAATGTGAATTACCACTAATAAAAGCAACTCATCCAAAAACAGATTCAAGAGAATCACAAATAAATAACGTCAGATATTCTAAAATAGTAGATAATAAAAACTACCAGTTATGTTTTCATAAATGAGTATTGTTGAGTGTGGTCACGAAGTGTTTAATATTCATGGTGTAGATGAAACGTAACTACAACACTAACATGTTGCCTTCTTTCAGTATAAAATTTGTTTAAGAATTTAATGTTTTATATAGTTTGTGTGTTCGGCTACCAATTAAGTGGTTTACAAAAAAAGAATAATATGTTTAGGGCTATTTGACAGCTCGCATGCGTTTCTTGTATCTGATTTGGAAATTTTTGTTGGTTTTACCAATATAAATGAATGAGCAAGAGTTGCAGGTTAGTTTGTATATGCCGCTGGGTTTATGGATATTTAAAGGATTTAGTGGGTTATTGATTTTTTAAATATTTTATTATTTATTCTGTTTGATATTTTAAAACTTAATAGTTTTGTAATTTTATGGATATTGTCGTCAGCGTGGGTAAATGTAAGGTATTTTGTTTCTTGGAATAGTTGGGAAGTGTTTTGGTTTTTAGTTCTTCGTTTCATTGTGTTACAACAATGTTTTAGTTACGTTTTTTGTATTATATTCTTTTTCTATTGCAATATTTCTAATTTTATTGAATTCTATATTATGTTGTTTTATTGATAGTGATGTCTTAAAATATGGGTGGTTGGAACTATTATGATTTGTAGTTGACATTATTGTTATTATAATAGATTAATAAACAATATATATATTTTTTTTCTATATTTATTTTTGATAATACACAAAATTCAATGAGCATGAAGAAAGTGATTTTAAAATGGCCTGCCGTCTGAACAAAAAAGTTTTCAACTCCTGCTTTATGTTATAAGCTTTATGCGCAAAACCGATTTTGGATTTGTTTCCAGATCCATGAGAATGTGAAATAAAATCGTCTACGTCTACGCAAAATCGCGTGTTCTGTTACTCAGAGTAATCAATTGTTGCGCAGATTTCTGTATTTAATTTTTGAAAAAATTAATTGAACAAAAAATTAGCACATTTGTGTTGAAACAATAATTTTTCTGACTTCAACTGCTGCAGCAAGCCGAATGCTATAGAATGTAGCCGTAAGCAGTGCTATGGCAGACATTATTTTTTGTATCGTATTTTTAGATTTTTATTGTGCTGCTTAAGTTTACTAATAATTGACTAAATTTGTTATTGCTAGTTTTTACTAAAGACCAGATATAATTTCCTACTATGGAAGCACCCAATTGGATTTTAAATTCTTTTCTATTTATGTACAGCTCTTTAAAGTGTCTTTCACTTCCCCAACCGGAAGCCGAAGCCAGGTTTTTTTCTTGGTGAGAAGTGCCACACTTAATACATAATTCATCACATCAGCGCTGACGCAGCGCTCAAATATTTCAATTGTTATGTTAGTGATGTGAATTTAAAAAAAATATACAGTGATAAGATATTAAGAATAAATCTAGATATTATTATGAAAGAAAAAAATATATAATTCTTATAATTTAACGTATGAGATTTAGAGGTAGCATTAAATCTGTTTTTATCTATTATATATTTGAAGATGTTTAAATTGATATTTTAGTCAATATATTTTTTAATACATGAATTAATTAATTTTTTAAGTTTCCTCCACAACTGACTCGGTAGCTTGCGAGGCAATAGTTCGCGGGTTTGAGCGTGGGTAGCATCTCAGTCTGCATCATCTCAAACAAAAGCGATAAACCTATCAAAGGGATCAAGTATTGAGAGGTCGAGCACGATGTCAGTCATATATCGCAAAATCCTACAACCAGCGTAAGGATGTTAAAGTTAAGAGTTTTAGATGATAATGTTTTCAGCAGGATGAAACAAGTACCTCTCTTTCATTTTAAGGGAGGAGATGTGAATCTACGTTGTGCTGCCCTCAAACGTACTTCTGCAGCGCCATTCAATATTCAATTCAGAGACTTTATGTTACAAAATTAAATGAAAAGTTATATATCATACAGATGTAAATAAAAAAGTACGCAAGATTGATAAGCAATAACAATATTATTTGTTATTAATATTTTTTTGATTGAAAAAATATAGTGCGAACGACACAAAAGAAAATAGAAAATTATCTAAAATAACAGAATGTTAAACTTATTTCTAGCTAATAAGGCATATAGTAATATATATATATAGTAATAGCATATAGACAATTGCTATGAATTAGTGTAGTAATAACATTAACAAATTAGTAATTATTCCAAAACAGTTATTTCTTCATAAAATATTTAGGTAATTAAATTGAACAGGAAACAGTTTATAATTTAACATATTTTAAAATAATTCCTTTTTTTGGAATCATAGTAAAAAATTTTGGTGCAAATTCAAGTGGAATTTGTGTTTTTGCACATGGTTCAACTTTGTATTTCAACAAAAAATGAGCAAGGCAGAGTTTGACAGTATTCATTGCAAATCGTTCGCCTATGCAATTATGTGGACCTTGTCCAAATGATAAGTAAACAAATGGATGCCTCTCATTACTATTTGCAGGTAGAAAACGATCGGGATCGAATTTACTTGGGTTGGGATAATATTCTTCATCATGGTGCAAACCAATAAGGGAAATAAAAACAGGTGTTCCTTTAGGTATTGTCACATTCAATTTGGATATATAAAAGTCATCATTGCATCGTCTCTCGAGAAAAGGTACTGAAGGATATTTTCTTAAAGTTTCTAAAATTTCAATTAATCAATTAAAAAGTTAAATTAAAATAATATATACTTAGTAAATGTACCTAAAGTAATTCTTTCCAAATGGGACATCTCAGTCATAGCATCATAGTTTAATTTCCTACCATCTTTGACATAATCCACTACAATTTGACGTGCTGCTTCTTGTATTTCTGGATTTAACGCAAGTTCATAAAGTGCAAATGATAATGTGGCACTAGTAGTTTCATATCCAGCAGCAAAAAATTGTATGCCTTGAGCTACAACTCGATCTCCTTCTACAAAAGCAAACAGTATTTTACCCAATTTAATTTGAAAAAGAAATTATGTCTTACCGAAAATAATGCCTTCACCTAAATCTTTATTTTTTTTCAATTCAATAATAATATCGATTAAATCTCCTCGTGGAACACTAGCTTTTGACTCACGAAGTGCAATAGTTTGTAAGAAGGCATGCTTCAAAAACTGAATCGATTCAGGGTGAAAGAAAGGAATCTGGAATAATTTTACTGCTTGCGGCAGCAAGAAATAAATCATTTGCCTTAAACCATTAATAAAGGTTTGTTCAACAATGCCTGTTCCAGCTTTTAGGAATGGCGCATTTTCATCAAGGAAACTATTGGCTTCAACTCCAAATGCACAGGAAGTAATTACATCAGTGCTGAATTTACCACACAGTTCTTTGGACTCAAAGGGGCCTTTTTTATGATTATCATCTAGATATTTTATTAAATCACCGCAACTTTTCACAACATGCTCGCTCATTGCACGAATTTTCGATGTCGTGAAGATGGGTGTCACTTTTTGCCGCACCACTTTCCATTCTGGGTTCTTTACATTGAGCAACATTTTTGCGCATAATGGATCTGCTTTATGATCACTTGCTAGAATACGATCATGGAAGTTTCCAAAGTCACTTACTAGTACTCGTTTGATTAAATCCGGAGAACGTATTAGGATATATGGGAACTGAAATATGTAAAATCCACTTATGTCTGCTTTGGAGTAATTATAGATGTCTTGAATAAAGCCACCTATTGGTTTCTTTTGCACTAGAACATCATAAAAGTTCCCACACGGGAACGATGGAGGAACTTGTTCAATATTCCTGTGATGCCAATATTTGAAACGTTGCCATAGAAATATACTATATCCAATAACTCCAATCAGAAGTGTAGCGGCAAATAGGTATAAACCATTTAATACAATCGACAATGCAAATGAGTTTAAAATATTCACTAACATTTTGGCTTAGTTCGAGTTTGGTACAAGTTCAACTGATAGAATGAAAGTTTAATAACTTGTATTTATATTATCTATCTCACCTCCCCCCAAGAAATAATTGCGTCGGTGGTAATATAAGACACTCCTATTTACTTGATATTGAGTATTTAGTATGGAATATAGGAAACATAGAGTGTGATGCATGCAAGTTAAAACAGGTTTTATGTTATTTATGTTATATAACATACATATAAATTGTTAATTTAATTAGTATTTCTAAAGTCTCGTTTAAATTTTGCGACTAATACGTAATTTTAACAACTGATGTTACAACCTCTGATATTTTTATAATATTAAGATATACTGAGGGTATATTTTATTTTATTTATTACATTTTAGAACTTCTGGTATATTCACTGATTGATAGTGTTTATCAAACCAATTACGCAATTCTATACTGTCATGTGTGCCTGGAATATTTTTTAGTTCAATTACAGCTTATTTGCATCTGTGTAATAATTATTATAGCATGTATTCTATTCTGTAATTCATGGTCATTTCAATGGTCACTATCACAATTAAAACATTAGAAGTAAATTATAATTTTTGAATTCATTCATTGTGATAAGAGAAATTTCAAGAAATAAAGAAATAATTATTGTATTGCATTTATAGTTAGTATAAATTTTAAAATACGTATATTTAAATAAATTTCAATAATGAATTAGAATAAATTAGAATCAGAATAATAGAAAACTTTTGTGATAAAGTATTATTAATATGTATGATCAATGGTAATGTATCTAGTCAATTGACAAGATATCATCTCAATAAACTGAATAAAGTCCAATTCTTAGTACTTAATATACTTAGTAGCTTAGGAAATAGCATTCAAATCAGTGTCGTATTTATGCGTTAGAAGATGTTTATTATAATTTGAAATATATTCCTTAATTTAATTTTTATATTGCATTAAATACTAGAATTATTTATGAAATGTTGGCTATGCATTGTTGCATATTCTTTCGGCACGATTCGAATTCATATTGCATTCTAAGTGAGAAGTGGATCTGCATCGTGTTGCTCTCAAACGTATTTCTGTAAGGTTTTAGGCACTATCAAGTTTTTATATATTCAGTATATTTTGATTTTACACTCGATTTTTTATAACAAAATTGAAAAAGTTACACATATGCCAAACAGATGACAAACAGAACAAAAATAAGGATATGTGTTTTGATGAATGGATTCATGAAGTGTTTAATGTTTAGTAGAGTATGTTTATATAAATTTATTTTAACACTTACCTATTACTTAAGTATAAAACGATATCGGTTTGTTGTCTTTTTTTAGTATAAAATTATATTGTAATCTGTTTGTTATTATTTGTAGTAGTTGGTTATTGGATAAGGCGAGGTGGATCATTGGGAGTTGTTTTCTTTGTCGAAGATGGGTAATTTCAAGATTAAGAGATTATATTATTAGTCGCAAGGGTTTGAAAATTGTTTAAAAGTAAATAATTTGCACTTGTAAATTTGGATATTTTTTTTATGTCTACATATTTATTGTTCAATATTGATAATGTAGTGTGAAAATTATTGTCTATATATAAGTAATTTATGAATGTTTGCAAAAAGAAAAAATAGGTTTGATATTGTGCGCATGTGTTTTTGTTAGTTTTATCTATAGATATATATATATATAGAGAGAGAGAGAGAGAGAGAGAGAAGTGTCGCATGTTACTTTATAAATTTTTCAAAATTTTTGGAATTTAATGAAATTAATTTAATGAAAAATATTTCTTTTGTATTTGTTTATTTTTATTAGCTATTAGAAAGAATAGGGTGGTAGTGATCGTGTGTTTTCTTTGTCAGACTCTCAATAGTCTAAGCAATTAGATGAAAAAGCATGTCCATTAAAAGGTTTTAAGTTTTTTAGTTTATATTTGTAGATTTAGATATTTCTTTTATATCTATGCGTTAATTGTTTAATTTTAATATTGTTAATGTAGTATTAATTGTAGCTGAGTAGAGTTTTACAGTACGCAATAAAAATCATTCAACTATGGAATTATGTGAACTTTGTCCGAACAATAAGTGAACAAATGAATTCCTCACCTCAACATTTAAAGTAGAAAACGATTAAAATTAAATTTAGTTGGATTACTTTTCACTATGATGAAAATCAAAGGGAAAATAAAAACAAGTGTTTATATTTTGATATATAAAAATGAGTATTTTGTTGCTGAAAGATAATTGTTTAAAGTTTCTAAAATTATAAATAGACAGTTAAAATTTGATGATAAGAACTGAGTGAATGTACTCAAAACATTTTTTTCCAAATAGAACATCAGAGCATCATAGTTTAATTTAAACTATCGTTAGTTATCGATAGTTTAACTATCGTTAGCATAATCAGTTATTTGACGTACTGCTTCTTGTATATCTTGATTTAATGATGGTTTATTAAGACCAAATAATAATATAGCACTAGTAGTTTTAATATCTAGCAGTTAAAAAATAAATTTCTGGAATCTCAACGCGATTTCTTTCTAGAAATGCAATCAGCGTGTGACAGTCTACTTCTTATTTTTCTTTAATTGGATTAATTGGATTCTTTGATTCCCAATGTGCAATAATCGGTAACAAAAACATGCTTTAAAAATTGCAGTAATCCATTGTAAAAAAAAAATCAGAAATAGTTTTATTGCTTGAGGCAGCAAAAACTACTTCATTTGCCTTAAATCATTTATGAAAGTTTGTTCAATCATGCGTCTACCAGCTGTCAGGAATTTTTATGAAGAAAATAATTGGTTTTATTTTCAAATGCACAGAAAATTATTACATCTGTATTTTTGCGTGGTTAAACAGCTCTTTTGATTTAAAAGACTTTACTCGAATTATTATCGATATAATTTATGAAACCGCCACAACTTTTTACAACATGCTCGATCATTGCACGAATGTTTGAGGTCGTAAGGATGGGCGTCACTTTCTGCCGCATTACTTTCCTTTCTGGGTTCTTCACATTAAGCACATAATGAATCTACTTTATGATCTCTTGCCAGAAATTTTTAACGTCACTTACTAGTACACGTTTAAATCCGGAGAACATATTAGGATATAATAGAAACGTACTTATTGATTTCTTGCAAGTGTGTTTATAATAATGACTATTTTAATTTGCTTTGACTTTGGTACAAGTTCAACTGTTGCAATGAAAGTTTAATAAGTTGTATGTTTGTTATCTATCTCTAATGACGGCGGTGATGATCTAAGATACTTCTATTTACGTGCTGTTGAATGTTTAGTATAGAACATGAAAAGCATTGAGTGTCATTCATGCATGTTAAAACCGGTTTCATATGAATAAATTGTTTATATAACAAATATTATATAATTAGTGTGTCTATTGGTCTACGATTTGTGACAAATGTATAATTTAGGCAATTGATAATGCAAACTATACACACTGTTTATCATCTCCTAGAAAGCATTGCAAATTTTTTTATACTGGTTTTAATTATTTATATGTGTTTTGTAAATGCGAGCTTAGAATCTAGCTTTATCTTTAAGTTATAATATTGGTTGTGGCATAATATTCTAGGTGTCAAATGTATGCTTTAAATTAGCATGAAGATTTCTTCGGGAGAAACTTGAATCAGACAGTTTATCCGCTTGATGTTGAAGTTAATGCATCCTCTGATGACTAGCACTGTGTCATCTACATGTTGAAGCAGCTATAGCTGAATTGCTATTTGGATTGTCAGGGATATATATGTCATGGCAAAAAAATTTAAAGAAATGTTTGAGGCACTTCTTGTTCTGTTGAAATACCACTTACTATTTATCGTTGCAACGTATTTTAAAAGAATGCTTTGCTAAAGAATTCAAAATTAGTTTTAATAATCTTATTGGAATCTTATAAGTTTTTAAAAATTGTATATTAACCCTTAGTATCAAACAGAATCAAACGCAATGTTAATATCCAGAAAAGATGCGCACGTTTTGCATACGGTTGGCTTGAATATTATTATTAGCGTGAATATTGAATTAGCGTGAGAAGTGTATTTTCTCTTCTTAAAACTAAACTGATTAATTGGTATTACCTTATTTGCTACATTTTTTAGTTTTATTTTTACAATATTATCGAGGATATGGTCTAGTATTAGATTGAATTTTCCCTGCATTTTTGAAATGGTTGAAATCATAGCTTATTTCTTCTGGATTATATTTATTCTCGTTTTGAACAAATATTCTATCATCTTTATTGTATATGCATGAATATTAGGGTAAAAGCACTTTAATATCATCATTATAACTAAGTCATATGCAAAAGCTAAATTTTCTTTTGTGCAAACATTTGTCTAATTTTCGGTAATGCAACGATGCATCAATCGTAAATTTGAACGCATCTTTGAAATGTAAAATGTAAATTTAGGTAGTATCTGAGGAAACTACTCTTAATATATAGAATCTTTTAAACCGTTATTTACATTTCGATAATCTCAAAATTCCAAAAACTTATTTGTTTTTCGACTTCTTTACATCTATCTATCCACTTACACTATACGTATTCACTTACTAAAATGTGAATATTATGTTCAACAAGTTTATTGCTGTTTTTGCATTTTATATTTTATATACTCACGGTTCATTTTTATATATAACCAAGTTATATACTGAAGTTCGCTTGGTTGGATTACACTTTAGATTGAGCAAGCTAAGCTCTTCTAGAAATTTGGTTCTAGATTTTTGAGATAATCTAGAAGATTCAGTTAAATAACTAAGCTATCGAATTCGGATTATTTTAAGGTTCCATATTAAGGCAAATAATATCAAATATGTAGTGATCAGATTCAATATCTCCACAGAACTGAATATTTTCTATAAAATTTGTGGTTTTTGGGTACAAAATATTGCATCGGGAGTCGTGTTGTTTGTACTTTATTACATGTGCAATTTATATAACGATGCTTTAATGAGAATTGAGTTATCAAATTGATGAACAAACACGGCCGCCTCGTACAAATGCACAACATAAAATGCTTATAGTTTCAATAATTATTATATGTTATATTTATATTTTGTTTTTTTTTTTTGGCAAAAAAATAATCGGTATGAAAGTTTTGAGTTTTTTATTTTCGACAGCAGACAATATTGTTTCATGTATTGTAAATTTTAGGTTTATTAACATACCGGTTAACTTCGTTATTAATAGAAATTACTAAACACAGAAAATAGATATAAAAAAAACTGTTATAAAACCAATCTGTTATACAAATGCACTAAAATATTAATAATAATAAAAATTGCTATTTAAAATTTTATTACAAAATTTATTTGTTTAGTTCAATTCTTGGTACATAAATTCATTATTATAATTTATTCTTTTATGTTTCATTAACTGCCAGGATGATTTATTAGTTGGAATGTACTAAGCGTGAACATATTATTGAATATACTCCTAAGTAAACCAACATAAAATATCGTTGAGTGTGGTCACAAAGTGTTTAATATTTATTATGTAAATGAAACTTAACTATAATACTTTCTAAATATTAATTTGTAAAACGTATATATTTTTCTTCAGTTCGACTTCAGTATACTGAAAAAGGCAGCAAGCCGAAAAAGTTCTACATACAAATCAATATTAAGTAAGTGATAAAGTTTGTCACCAATCGTAGCAATCAACTAGGATTGGTCTATAGAGCTGGGTATCACCAACATTAGCTCTTAATCTAGAACGCCTGGACGTTACCGTTTGTGCTTTGTTTCTTAAAGGCGGTTTATGTGCCGTGCATAGGTAACGTCCAGACTCAAAAAATATAAATAAGGAAGTCAATTCTATTTGAGTCACAGAGTCAGGATCAGTTCTACCAGAGTTTTAAAATTATATTTTTAATAGAAGTTTTGATTTTGAATACTTAACATCAGTTCCCTTTTAAATAAGTGCTCTCAAGCGGAATAAAGAGTATCAAAAGAAATTTAACAACCGCCAATAACTAAAATCCTCTTAATTGAGGTAGTCTTAGGCTGGCCGAGGTTTCTAGGATAATTAAGCCGCGTCTCCCGCGCAATAAAGTTAAAATAAACCATTTTAACAAATTATCTTAAAACTTATGATCGATTTAATTACGTTACTGGCATATAAGGATTTCTTGATATTTAATAAGTGATAATTTGGCTGACATATTCATAAATATATACTTATACATATATATATATATATATATAATATATTTTTGTTGTGGATCGCCTGCGAGTCTGATTTCTTTATCGGATGTCTGGTCTTCCCGGTGATGGTCTCCAAATGTATGTTGTGGAATGTAAGGGTAGATAAGAACAATAATTAGACTTACGTCAAATACGAACTTTATTTCACGGTTACTGACTGGGGTCTCAAATTAGTATGCCGCCCTATGAAACTCTATTCTGCCCTCTATCCGTGCGTCTCTCTCGTTATACGTCAACCTTTTGGCACGTTTATTACGCCATCTGCAGGCTGTATTACTACATTAACTACTAAAATTATTTATTAGTTGTTGAGACGAGATTTGGCGAGAAAGTATATTATTACTGATATTTCCAGATAAGCTTCAAGAAACAAGATTTTTAGGACGTGTTGAGTGGATAATATTTAAACAAATCCTCATGAAAGCTATGATATAGGTACATTACTGACGTATAATAAATTCCTATACATTAGCATTAATGTTTTTTATGTTATTAACTATATTATCTTAAAGTCATTATTTTAAAAGAGATGTATCTTTATAACATATTTAGAAAAGTAAATTAAATGGTAATAAATTTACAATTTTACATATGATAAATTAATACCTTTCTTTGGAATCATTGTAAAAACATTAGGTGAAAATTCAAGTGGAATTTGTGTATCTGCACATGGTTCAACTCTATAATTTAACAGAAGATGAACAAGGCAAAGTATGACCGTATTCATTGCAAATCGTTCAGCTATGCAATTATGTGGACCTTGACCAAATGATAAGTAAACAAATGGGTGCCTCTCATTAACATTTTCAGGTAGAAAACGATCGGGATCAAACTTATTTGGGTTTGGATAGAACTTTTCATTATGGTGCAAACCAAGAAGGGAAATGAAAATAGGTGTTCCTCCTGGAATTGTCACATCTAATTCTGATATACAAAAATCATTATTGCATCGTCTCTCCAGAAAAGGTATTGAAGGATATTTTCTTAACGCCTCTAAAAAGTTCAATTAAACCGTTAAAAAGTTAACTTTTTATGACAGAAACTGAGTAAATGTACCTAAAGCAATTCTTTCGAAATAGGACATCTCGGCTATAGCATCATAGTTTAATTTTCCACCATCGTTCACATAATTCACTACAATTTGGCGTGCTGTTTCTTGTATTTCTGGATTTAACGCAAGTTCATAAAGTGCGAATGATAACGTGGCACTAGTAGTTTCATATCCAGCAGCAAAAAATTGTATGCCTTGAGCTACAACTCGATCTCCTTCTACAAAAGCAAACAGTATTTTACCCAATTTAATTTGAAAAAGAAATTATGTCTTACCGAAAATAATGCCTTCACCTAAATCTTTATTTTTTTTCAATTCAATAATAATATCGATTAAATCTCCTCGTGGAACACTAGCTTTTGACTCACGAAGTGCAATAGTTTGTAAGAAGGCATGCTTCAAAAACTGAATCGATTCAGGGTGAAAGAAAGGAATCTGGAATAATTTTACTGCTTGCGGCAGCAAGAAATAAATCATTTGCCTTAAACCATTAATAAAGGTTTGTTCAACAATGCCTGTTCCAGCTTTTAGGAATGGCGCATTTTCATCAAGGAAACTATTGGCTTCAACTCCAAATGCACAGGAAGTAATTACATCAGTGCTGAATTTACCACACAGTTCTTTGGACTCAAAGGGGCCTTTTTTATGATTATCATCTAGATATTTTATTAAATCACCGCAACTTTTCACAACATGCTCGCTCATTGCACGAATTTTCGATGTCGTGAAGATGGGTGTCACTTTTTGCCGCACCACTTTCCATTCTGGGTTCTTTACATTGAGCAACATTTTTGCGCATAATGGATCTGCTTTATGATCACTTGCTAGAATACGATCATGGAAGTTTCCAAAGTCACTTACTAGTACTCGTTTGATTAAATCCGGAGAACGTATTAGGATATATGGGAACTGAAATATGTAAAATCCACTTATGTCTGCTTTGGAGTAATTATAGATGTCTTGAATAAAGCCACCTATTGGTTTCTTTTGCACTAGAACATCATAAAAGTTCCCACACGGGAACGATGGAGGAACTTGTTCAATATTCCTGTGATGCCAATATTTGAAACGTTGCCATAGAAATATACTATATCCAATAACTCCAATCAGAAGTGTAGCGGCAAATAGGTATAAACCATTTAATACAATCGACAATGCAAATGAGTTTAAAATATTTATTAACATTTTCAGTTCTTGCTATGCCGAAGGTACGAATTAAACTGATAAACTGAATATTTAAACAATGCTATTTATATTCCTTGTAACAGTCTAGACATTTTTGGAGATTGTTTAATTCGCAACTGGCAACATAAATACTGTTGTATGAACAAGTTTGATAATAGTTTAATAAATACATAGTATATTAAAATTATTACTAAAATATAACTTAAGCTAATGTGGCAACGTTTTTATCACTTTATTTTCGTATATTTTACATTAAAGAAAAATTTTGAAGTGATCAACCCAAACATTCGGTTCTGTTTAGTACTAAGAGTTAATATACAAATTATGGAAACGAAAAGTTCCAATAACAGATGTAAAAGTAATTTTGAATCTCTTAGTAGAGCGCACTCTTACAATACGTCACAACAACGTATACTCAACGACATTTAAATCGGAACAAAGGGTGACTCAAGTGACAAACATACTTTTAACCTAAAAAATGTTTGTTCCAATATGCTAATGACACGGTGTCGCACGCTGGAAAACATCTAAGGAGACAATGGATTAACAAACTTAATGCCTGGTTTAAATCATGGCGCCTCTCAGCCAATGCAAATAAATCAGACTTAATTTGTTCAAAGAATTACTCACACAAAATTTAAGCTTGCATTAGACTCCCACAAGGTTGTGCCACAGCCAACAGCAAAATACTTAGGGATACTCACATTTACAAAACACACACAAACAATTGAAACAAATATAAAAAAAACGTGCAGCGTTTTTTGAGGTTTGTCTTATAAGAATGAAAGAATGTCGATTGGTACATCAATGATAACACTGGGACAGCAAATTTTCGATGAGATGATATTAATGATTTTCTAAAAAAATTTCGATTGTAGTGTTTGACCGAATTTTGGTTGCGATTTGATATATTGTCCCATCACATCCGTAATTATTGTTAGATCATTTAATTGTCTTGAATAACAAGATTAGGCATGCATATGCATGGCCCTTGCATCGAAAACGCCAAAACGTAACCTAAAAGTGGGCGAGTCAAACACAAACTTGTATAACTAATATAATATCAATTGAAATGAGACATAACAAGCTAACATTAAAAGTGTATTTGGAAGTGATACTTAACCTAATAAATGATTTCCTAAAATAATAATTTTAAATAAATTTTATCATCCTGGCATAACAATAATAGGCTTGGCTCATGTTTTAATTTATAACTTTATAAGTTAAAAATTTCTTTCACAAAGAAAATTACACTCAAAATCATAAAAAAACTCAACAAATTAACAAATCATCAAATTCTGATTTTGAGCAGTGTATTAGAGCCTAGATCTTTATTGATTTTACTAGATATAAACTCTAATTGATTAACAATAGTAATTACTTTGCGCCGAATTAGCATATATTAAACATAATTGTTATGACAACCATAGCATGTATTTTATTAAATGATTCATGATCATTACCACAGTCACCATCATAATGAAGGCATTAGAGATAAACCTAATTGTGAATTTAATAGTTGTGATATTTTTATTCAAGTATAATTGACACAATACATGAATAAATCTAGATTTAATAAGAATATTTTAATATTTTAAAAGAAAATAAACTTCAATACATGTGCTGTATTTGAGGATATATATGGGTACTTTGATACTTTGATTCAATATTTATGACAGAAAATAAGTGTTTAAACCTATTTCTGTTTCTGTGTATTATTATTTAGATATCAGTGTTAGATTCTTTGCGTATTACAAATGACTTTAATTGTATTTAATTTATAGGCATTTCTTGCGCTGCGCTTTAGGCACAAAACCAATTGTTTTCATGTGTCATGTTCTAGGTTCATCAGGAACTTATATAAGTCAATCCTTTGTTTTAGAAATATTATATAAAGCGACACAGAAGAAATTAGTGTTATTATTAAAAAGACATTGAACTTACGTGTAGCCACAACGCGTGATTAATAAAATACAACTGGCGTAATCATTCGGATTTTTTAAGTTCTTATTAGAAAATCATGGAAAAGAATGAAGAGATATAGCAAATTTCAAGTCGTTGGTGCCCATCATTATCGTACTAGCCTGTGCTGTAAATATTATGTAATGGACCACTTATTATCTGGAACTTACACTCAAATGTGTCAATGCAGACGGCAAACTGGGTCATTAATATCAACTGTCGGAGTGGACATTGGGCGTGAATATTGAATAATGTAATTCAATACATTTGTCTAGAGTAGTAACATTTGAAAAACACTAAAGAAACGAAAAAAACTTTATAAGTCTCCAAACACTTTCTTCTTAGTTTTCCTAACTAGAGATAGTTTGCTACATTTTTGTAAAACAAAGTTAGCCTTAGTCCGGGTTTTATTCAAAACTACGTAAAATCATATGTTATAAGTGTAATAAACCCAATGTCGCGTCGAGAAACTATACGAAGTGTTCGGGAAACGGAAAAGCGAGAATGTAAGTTGGTATACAAATAGTTAATTTGCCGACAGTGCCTATTGCATTATTTGCAAACGCTTATAATGCATTGTTTGATGCGAATGCGACGAGATCTTTGGTTCAATATGATTACTTTAAGATGCTTGATATCGTAAAGTTTAGATCTGCGGATGTTGGCATGACAACAGCATGTGGAGATACGTGATTAGAGAGATTATGTGATTAGAGAGTGTGCATGTGTGAGAATTAAGTTTCCTAAGGGCAATAAATGTATTAAGTGTTTGTTCGTAAGTATTTAAAGCAGAATGCTGTGTTGGGGGTTGATTTTTAGGGAATGTCAAAAAGAATATGAATAGAGTGTATAAATATAAATGTTGCGTAAAAATATATTCCTAATTCAATGAAACATTTAAGATCTATGAAGAATTTTGTGCGCGTTCTTGATATCTATGAAACGAAACTGATAAAGCGCCAATTTTAATAGTGAACAGGAGGGTGAATTGAGTAGCCTTACAAGAAACCTGCCGGTCCCAAGCCCGGATAAAGGAGGAGGGTGGGCGGTGGGCTAACCAGCCCCCAGTAAAACTAGCATACTACGAAACCCAAATTTAAGCCTCGGAATAGGACAGATCATAACCCAAAAACTAACCTTAAAACCGATAAACCGCACAAGAAATTGGAACTCTCTTTTGGCACTACATGGAAAGTACGTACGATGAATAGACCCGGAGGACAGGCAGATCTACTAGAGGAACTGCAGAAGTTTAATCTAGATCTCACAGCAATCCAAGAGACTAGATGGCATGGGAGTGACAAGTGCAAAATGGATGGCAAAAGACCAATAGGGAGGCCGAGAAAACGATGGGAAGACGCGGTGAATGATGATGCCAGGGAAATACTCCAGGTAAGGAACTGGAGAAGAATGGCATTAGATCGAACTAGTTGGAGGAATAAGATAAGGGAGGCCAAGGCCCGAACAGAGCTGTAGTGCCATTGAAAAAAAAAAGAGTAAAAAACTTTTCGTTGTGCACCAGAAGCACATGTTAAATTGAAGTTTTAAGTAATAATATAGAAGATAAGCAGTATTTTGAGAGCTTATGAGAATAAATAAGGCTATTTTGTGTAGTCAGGGTGAATGGAAACAAAACCGACAAAATTGCCTCTGAATGTTTGAAATGATTATCAATGTTAATGAATAAAAATATATCGACGCAATAGTGACTACTATTATCCACTTACCAAATTAAAGACTTCATATGTCTTTGATAGGCTATAGCAAGCATTGTGCACATTGTTTAAAAAAGATATATTGCCCAAATGAAGAAGCTGACGCAAGGATAATCACGAAGATCGTGAATTCTAGTTTTTCTCGATTTTGTGACTTGTAATCGTATCCTGTAAACTAAATTTTTGTTTTATTGTTGTGTATCATTATCATTATGCTGGGTTCAAAAAAAGTGACATGTGCTTTACTTTCTTTTTCTTTGCGTTTACGCACGAGTTACATGCTACATTCACGCATTACATTTGTGTGTCATTTATGCGCTTGGGACACACTATCCGGTCCACATTCGAAACGTAAGTCGCATTTTCACCACTAAATCACCGCATGTATCTTTTTATTACCGACGAGTGGTGTATTATCATTCCTACAGTGAGGTCTCTAGTCATTACACCAACCAAGATCAGAGTAATGTTCAATCCACTTCTTCTCCATCTTTCACTGCGCGGCTACTGGGAATTTACGCAACCAAATCTTTAATTTTTTATATTTGGCAATTGTGCCATGCACACGCGACAACATATTCTATATTTTTGCGAGTGGCACAGAAACATTCATTTCCACACCCTGCAAAGTCCAAATTCTAATAAGATTGTTGAACACTTCGAGTGGCAGGTTTAATTGGAATCTAGTGAACAGTATTTATTCCACAACGTGTATCCTACAAGGAAGTATATCCTTCTTTTGAGTTGTTACTATGCTATTTTATAACAATAAATATGAGATAAATTTTTGCGCACTAAGTTATATATACTAAAACTGGACCTTTGTACAATAAACCGGAATGTATTTTTTCCGCTGTCTATAGTTGCTTGCTTTAAGGCATTTTGTTTTTAAAGGTGGAATTTGATGACGATAGAATGCCTAATGCACTGCGTACGGGCTTGAACTCGGAAAGAGATGTGTCTTCATATAGGTTAGTTTTTATTTTCTTATTGGTCATCCTCTGTAAATTTCTTCTTTTTTATACAGCATGTACTAGTTTGTAAATAATAGTCTAGTTCTGTGAAACTCAGTACGAAGCAGCTTATTTAAAAACCTTTGGCTCGAACCTAACCCCGCCGAAGCCACGTGCTTCGGTACAACAAATAAAGAAAGATCTACCAAAATATACTCGAGAGCCCAACCAAGAAAGCGTTAGTGTACTAATATCCACTACCATGCACCTCATAAAACAAAAACGTAAAATGGTTCGAGAGTATATAAAACAACGGAATCCTATTACAAAAGCAACAATAAACTCGTTAACCAAAAACATTCACTTATTAGTAAGTCAATACTTCAAGGGCAAGTGGCTCGACGCATGTAAAGAAATTGAAAAACGACAAGGAAAGGGTTTCTGGGATCAGGTTAAAAAATTATCAAAATATAAGCAGTCAAACTTATTTGTAACTCAAATTTGCGGATTGTTTAGAAATCATTTTGAAGCGGCGTACATATTTGCGGATAACCAATTGTTTAAGAGCACGTAAACAACTGGTATGCGAGAGAATTTCCAATTCTCTCGGCAACTACAGAAAATAATCTTAACATTGATAACATCCATGATGAGTACTGAGAAACTCAGCTCCTGGGTATGATTTCGTTACTATTAGCTTAATAAAAAACCTTCATCTGAACATTCATTAACATATAATAAAAATGTTAGAATACTGCTTTAAGACAAAGTTCTATCCCACAAAGTGGAAACAAGGTATTGTTTTAACCATTCCAAAAAAGAAGATAAACAGTGATAATCCATCGGATTTTAGACCGACTACTCTAATTCCAATACTTGGCCGAATTCTCGATAATATTATAAAAATTAAATTAGAAAAGGCAGCAGGTTATGCGATACCAAACTATTAGTTTGTTTTCAGAGAGGGAAAATCCACGGTGCAACCACTTCTCACGCTTATTAATAACGTTTAAGCCAACCGTATCCTACGTAAGAAAACTTGTGTTCTCTTTCTAGATATTAACAAAGTCTTTGATTCTGTTCGGCACCAAGGATTAATATAGAAATTGTAAAAACTTAAAATTCCAATAACACTTTCAAAACTAATTTCAAATTTTTTAGCAGAGCGCACTTTTAAAATTCGCCACAACAACATATATTCAACAACATTTAAACCGGAATTTAAACATATATGCCAAATTTAGACATTAATTGCCAAGCAAAACTAAAGAAAGATAATTAAGAGAATTAACACACAAATAAGAGTATATTCAAATAAATTTTACATTTATCAACACTAAAGCTGAAAACTCTCACACGGAATAAATATTTCTGATATCTCGCTAACAGAAACACCAAGAGACATAATAAACTTATTACCAATTTGATAAAATTGTTTGATTAAATCAGAAGAACGCATTACGTGAAAAATGTAAAATTTACTTATGTCTCAATTGAAGTATTTATATTCTAATTGCAACCACTTCAATAAAAAATGCAACAGCAAATAGGTAAAAATCATTTAGTATAATCGACAATTCAAATGAGTTTAATATTATACCAACATTATAAGTTCTTTCTTTCCTGGCAATAAACTGGTAAACTGAATATTTAAACAATGCTTTTATATATATTTATTCTAGCGTCTATGTAAATATTTTTAAAAAATTCTTCAATTTAGTATTTGTATATATACAAATATAATGTGCATTTTGTGAGCCATAAAAAATAAAAATATTATCTTAATATGATGAAAATATATTTGAGTCGTTAAATATATTTTTAAATATGTTCATATCTTACGAAATAATGTTAATTTTTTTTTTATAAATACATATGTGCTGCTTTTATACCAAAAAATGTGTAGATAATTGTTTAAAAAGTTAATAACAAAAATGACTAAAATATGATTTAATGTTTACATATTTACAATATTTAAAAATTATTCTATTACCTCTCATAAATTTAAATTAAAAGAAACAGTAAAGTGTAAATTAGTTGTACAAGATATTTTCTTCTAAATTACTCTATAAATAATTCCTAAAATTTAGATATAAGAAAAGTAGACTGTATTTGGCTCACGTTTTAATTAATATAATATATTTCTGTTGCTAGTATACAAATATTTTTACTTTATGTTTACACATAATTATAAAGGAAGGTTAAGTCATAAAACATTATCTAATCATAGAAATTACATCATCAATGACCTTGCTAAATATGACATCAAAGTGTTTGGTTGCAACTAATCTAGGATAATAAACATTCGTTGGATAAGAAACACATAATTCAATGAGTATTGAAATGTTACTATGTCAACGCTAATACAAAAATTAATGTATAAAACCAAGTATAAAACGATTATTAAATGCAACAACAGATATTTTGTTTCAAAGAGAAGCCAATTTTATAGGGCGTTTAGATAAGGTTGTAGCTTAATTTGCAACACTAAAGTCATGTGTTCCAAGACTGTGGAAAGCAGAATTGTCATCATCAAAACATACCAAATAATTAAGAGATATCTGACTAGCATTCTGTAAGATCAGTGGCCTCATATTTTTTATCTTGTCTGAGGTAAGAATAAAAGCGATCTTAAAACTCATTACTTTTCATATTAGATTCTTCATAATAAACGTAACATGGGCCATGATAAGATCAGTATTTAGATCACCAGCAATAATACAGTACATAAAAATTTGAAGAGTTTCTAAGCAAGAGTAATTTGTTTACCTCAGAAATACAAATAATTAAACATAGTATTTCAGACATTCAGATTGAAAAATAATCTTGGCATTTTGAAGTAACAAAAAGTGGTTTTATTGATTTTATATTGCGTTACTGCCAGTAGTTAAAATCTAACGTGAAATATTTCTAAAATATCTAAAGTATCTTGGAAGATACTGTAACTCAATAAAAACAAATAGTCCAAAAGCAACAACAAAATGACAAAGAATTGGTAAAACTTCCTTATTAGCATCAAGTGGTGAAATTGTATTAGTCTCAGAAAAATATATTTACACGCATGTTAATATACATTTCAGAGTTAGAATTTATTATTTTGTAAATGTATTCTACTCTATTAGAATTTCTATTTTCATCATAAGCAGGTTTCTGCTTATTGTGTTTCGGCTCAAATTGTTAGATTGAGAGTCTAAGATCTGAACTTTAGTTTGTTCTGAATAATAAAAAAACTATTAAGATACATACAGTTTTGTATTTTTTCATTAGAAATCGGTAATAAAAATTAAAATGTTTATTCAATAATATTGCCCAAGAGATAATCTTAAAAAAGAAAAAAATTTAGATTACACTGTTCCGATTGATATGTCATTAAGGGCACTCGATTAATCATGCTGTGCTGAAAAAACGGTTTTCTCAAAATTTTCAAGTCGTCGCTCGTTTTTTTTTTTTTTTTTTAATTTTGATTTTAGAGTTGCGATTTCATATATTGTTCCTTCTATAATTATTATTAGATTATCTATCTGATTTTAATTACAATTTGTAAATAGATATTGAAGACATGTGTGAGAACGTAGTTTGTATTTAATGATTCTACAGGTATAAATTATTAAAGTGAATTATTGTAAAATAGTGCAGAATATGCAATTGGAATGTATTGTTACACCCAATTAGTTTTTGACATTGAATTAATTTTAGTCGAAAAATTGAATCTCGATTTTTACTCATTTACGTGACTACAACAGTTTGAAGAAACAAGCACAATTCCCTTTTTTTTGAAATCTATCTTAAATTGGAATAAATTATTCATTGTGAATTAAAATCATCATAACTAATACCTGAGTAACAATAGGAAATCCCACGGTATAACAATAAAAACAATAATATGTTTTGTACATATACAATCGTACAATACAATCATACATATGCAAGGCCATCGACCAACGGTTCTTCAGCAATGGAAAGACTATAATTTAATTCTTCTTTAAAAAATAACAGCCGAATAGTAATAACAACAATAATAGTTATAATAATATAGTTTTTTTTTTAATTGGGCAGAAGTTTTGTAATGTGCAAAATTAGCGCTTTCTGAAGACTTTGTGGGTGGAGATTAGGAGAAATCTTTTTAGCGAATTTTTTGATAGCTGTTGAACTGTCAGCATGATTAGAGAACAATTTTATTATTAACTCGTTATGTCGCATTTCAATTAGTATTATTTTAGCTACCGGCTTCAAGTCCGTGTTTGAGACACCCACTTCTAGGTTCCGTTTTGGCGTTTTTGGCCTAAAACAGCTTTACAATTTATCATTGCTGTACCAATCGGGATTCTTTCATTCTTATAAGATAAGGAGCTAATATATAAATTATGGAAACTGAAAGTTTCAATAACAGATGTAAAAGTAATTTTGAATCTCTTAGTAGAGCGCACTCTTAAAATAAGCCACAACAATGCACGTTTTTTTATATTTATTTTGCGGTTGGCTGTGATACAACCTTGTGGGAGTAAATTTTGTGTAGGCAATTCTTTGATGAAAACAAATTAAGTCTGATTTATTTGCATTAGCTGAGAGGCGCCATGATTTAAACCAGGCATTAAGTTTGTTAATCCATAGTCTCCTCAGATGTTTTCCAGTGTGCGACTAGCACCGTGTCATCAGCATATTGGAATAAATATCTATTTAGATTAAAAGTATGTTTGTCACTTGAGTCACTCTTTGTTCCGATTTAAATATCGTTGAGTATATGTTGTTGTGACGTTTTGTAAGAGTGCGCTCTACTAAGATATTCAAAATTACTTTTACATCTGTTATTGGAACGTTTAGTTTCCATAATTTGTGTATTAACTCTTAGTATGAAACAGTGGCAACTGTCTTGCTAAAGGGGTGAGAGGAAGAGAGCAGAACTTTGCTAATCTTATCTAGAATACGGTTGGCTTGAACGTTATTAATAAGATTTTAATTATATATACTCTAGAAAAAAAAATGGAAATTAATGTAACATAAGTATCAATTAATCTGGTTTAATTTTTTTTACAAAATAAATTAATTAAAACAAAATGCGTACAAATTAACACACAAAGTAATATTATTTTCTACCTCTTTACTTTACCTTGGTAAAGTTTATAATAGTTTTGATAGTTGCACACTTTTGACTAGAAAAAAGTTCTCTGCGTCGTCTCAAAGCACTCAAAGCTAAACAATATAATTTCTATAAGTGTAACTTATTATTCATGTGACAACAATTACAGTAATTAATTAATTACTATAATCTTAGTAACTTTGTACTTCATGTTGTATCTTTTGTTTAACAGCCGTCAATGTTTAATATATAAATTAAAGCAAGCAAATGTCATTCAATAAATCTACATAGGTTAGTTTTCTTAACAAAAGAATAGATTGAAGTCTTCGAGCTATGGCCTCAACATTTCCATGTTTCTAATTACCATCGACATAACATCTCAATGTGTAAATCTCGATGTACACGCATGGCATGTTGACAGGTTAGTCGTATCGATCAACTCGACGCAATTTGTTTGTCAAAGCCGTGTGCTGTAATTAGTCACGCTATAACTCCGCTTGTTATTTTTGCCGTGTAAAAGATACTCACTCGTTGACTTTCTGGATACCATTGGGTGTAGCCTGTGCGTAGCAGCAAAGCTTAAACCATTCACGTTTTTTGTCTCTGCTAGATCCGTGAACAATGCAGAAGAACGCAGGAATGCGTGTGACACACAACGCAGCAAAGAAAACAATATAAATAACCCACATCAATTTGTATATGACGATAAGAGCAACAATGAGATGAACAATACGACCGTTGCTGAATGCATGATGGAACAGTGAGGTGTTAATAGTGAAGGATAATAAAAACCTCTGTCATACTCCCGGATCGAGCGAGGACAAACGCGTCACTTCGCTGGAATCACGCTGATGAAGATGCGCACCGCCAACGCCCCCGGTGCGTAAGGACATGTACAATGAGAAATTGTTTTTTACCACATCACGAACCTAAAACAATAACAATTGTAACAGCATTAAAAAAGCATACCACTAGATGTTTACATCACCTCTCCATTCATGAAACAATAGAGACTTGCAATGAAAAAGCCTTGAAAGGAAGTAAAAAAATGTGAACTGAAGGCCCACAGACCAAAAACCCAGGCAGAGGTAAACATTCTATAGTCAATCATAAAGAGAATATTGAGCGTCCCCATGAGAGGGACCAACAATATGGCGGCTCTCACTGCTTTCCTACAAATCAAAACAAAACTCACAATCAACTCATCGAGGATAGCCATAGTTATCCATAAAACATGTTTGGTACACCTTTACTCAGTGTTAGCATGAAATTTGATTATGTTTAACCTGCACAAACAGCGCCATGTTTTATTCACCTCATCTGCTCGAACTCGCCCAAGTTACTGTTACGCAGCTTCATCACAACAATGCGTATGATGTTTAAAAGGAAAAGCATGTTGATCTGTTGAGAGAGAAGAAACTAATTATGTTCTATATTAACTCAACGTTATGCATTTGTTAAACAATGAATAAACCGGAATTAAATTACCACAATCAAAGCGCTTGTTGGGCCTTCTAGGATCCAATAGTTGCCTTGGAAGTTATACATGAACCAACATCTAAAAAATCATCTGTGAATTAATCTACGTGAATTATGCACAACTAGACTATTCTTATAGGATTACCATCTTTGTTACCGCCTCAATTCATTATAATATGCGTTCAGATAATTTCACTAACAATCACAAAGTAAGGTTCAGCTGAGCTTATGATAAACCCTCTTAAGAATGCATTCATGTTTTGGTGCTTTATTAAAGCACTGTCTTTTGGATCAATTAGATTTCATTCTATGTCTAATTTAACCATAAATTTATTAAATTCTCGAGAATGCTAATAAAGTCGCATAAATTGCGATACAATTTAGAAAAGAAATTCAAGCAATAAATTTTATATCAAAAAATGAAATACGTATGAGTCCCGGATGTTTACGCTAAATCAGGTCGTAAATCATTGATGTTCGCAATAAAATGTTATTACCATCGTATATCATTTGGCGTTGATTTTAGTTGGGTTGCGCGTTTACTCCTTGAAGTCATGTTAAAAAATAAGTACAAAGTATCCGTTTCTGTATAAACAAAATTGAATATGATTTGTTTAGATTGACGCTACGTTAGGGATAATGCGATCAGTTTTCAATCAGGATACAAGTTGAACAGGTGACCGTATAGATATATAGAAGGTGACCGTGGAGAACAGCGGACACGATGAATGTAAACATGTCGTATGTTAATACACACAGTGTACTTAAAATAATGTAAATATTTATAATTAAGGAAGTGATTTTGAATACTGTGGAAAAATTTACGTTTGATTCAACTAATAACTAGAAAACTATATCTCATATAAATATCAATTCAATACTTATATCATGCTAAGTATGCAACAGACACACTTACGTAGGTATGATACTTGTTATTTTTTGTATAATTTCTACCTTTGCATTAACTTAATTTTGGTAGTATCAGTTGTTGATCTTTAATTAATGTAAAAGTATAATTTTACTTTAATATGTATTAGTTACGTTCTTAAATATTGAATCAAATAAGATTAAATAAGAGGTCTTGGTCTCTTCATTTTTAATGTTTATTTCAGATAGATAATAATACTTAGCAAAATGTGCCTCATCAGTTTAAAACTTAACTGTAAACCCGGGTATTAATTTCCTGCGACAAAAATAAATATTTTCTTTGCATTCAATTTGAAACAATACAAACAATACTTACTGACTTGTCTCGGAATAAGCCATTGAAATAGCCCACACTACAGTAAGTAATATCGATACAATCCATCCAGCATAGCAATAAATCTTAATAAATGAATATTCCTGGAAAACCGCCACTGTCATCGCATTATGCAGCGACAAGCCTTCGATGAACATCCACATGATCGTTGCAGTTTTGGAAAACTCTAGTATAATATAGCAGGATGTGCATAAATACGGCTGCAAATTAAATTTAAAAAAATATAGCGTAAAGTTGTTTTTACCTGGCTATTGAACAAGATAAACAAATATAAACATTTCTAGATTCATCACACCGTAAAACGTAAAAAAATATCGCGCGTTAAATAAATATACAAATTTACTCACCCGACTTTCAATCAAATTAAATTTTTGATCGCTGTAGATAATTAAACGGATTATGACTTGATTTAATGTCGCTATGAACAGATTTTTGTGAATTGTGGTTCGGTTGTTTCGCAATACTCTGCAATTAAAGAACACGCTCATTTTAACTAAGTAATTAATTAGATATTAATTACTAATGTACCTGTATCTATAGAATATAACTAATGATGCCACAAGTGTAATTAGGGATAAGCTCAATCCGACCATTTCAATTTTGCGTGTAATATCTACAATCTACAATGAATAACAAAGCCAAAAAGTAGTTTGAATTAAGAATTTTTAATTAATTACATACCATATAACATGCTTCTTCTCCCATACGCACACACATTGCATGGAGTTCTAGAGCTAATTTTGTGATACATTTTGAATAATCTGTATATCCCTGCTCGATTAGTTCCGGTTTGTTGTCGTTGAACCATTTGCCTTCTGGCGTGCACGTTCTCCATGCAAATTCTATTACAAAGAAAGCAAGATATTAATGTTAAGATTAGTTTATCAATTTAGAGAATGGGAACATACTTGTCGGGTCCACTCCTTTGGCTTCCGGGCAATGTTGACTGGTGCTGGTGTTGGCCAGTGTTGATCCCCAACATAGAATTGTGTCGAAAACGGTGGGGCAATATATTTCCGCTGCAAATTTAAAATGTATAAATATTGTACTTTAAAATAGATTTACAATTTAGTTTTCTTTCAAGTTGCAATACGTATGTAACATGTTCTCTGCATATTTCTTCACATATTTCTGCTAACCTTATATGAAGAGTTCAAATGCTTTGGACTTATTTTTGTATTTTAAAATCAAAGAAATTACTTGAAGAAATCATTTAAATGCACTTGTTTTCATGTTCTCATATATTATTATAGATTTGTGGGAATTGAAAGATAGTACAGAGTAAAATTAAATTGAAATCAATACCAATTCTAATATGATATAATTCTTGCTCATTTGAGATACTTGAGTTTGTGGGTTTCTGAAACTTTGGTAGAATAGTTGAATAAAAACAGAAAGACAGAAATCGAAATAATTCTAAATCTATTGCTATGTCAGCTTTCTAGATTTTTGTAAATACATTACAATTAGTACATAATATGAAATAATATTAATCTAAAAATAAATCGTTATTGGTAAAGACGCGATTAAGACATTTTATTATAATCAAAATAAAATTACAAATTTGAACATCCCATATTCAATTAAGAATTTATTAAGTAATGAGGACGTTTGAAATAAAAATTGCACACTGCAACAAATTGCGCTACCATACATTTTGTAAAGATGATAATCCCCATTACAAGGTGACAAGGTTTGCAGGACTCCAAGTACGTTGAACTAAGTATACCGAGTATACTGAGTATACCGAAAGTATACCGAGGGATGTAGTAATCATGTCAAGTGCGAATTAAAATTAATTGTTATTTGTTATTTTTGGAACGTACTGCAACCATACCGGATACCGCCACCGTACTTGACCTTCATTTCATAATACTACATCAAATACCATGGTTATTAGCAGTTATTGGGACTGAAATCGGTGAAAATAGATAATATCCCCAGAATATGCACCTCGCTGGCACTGCTACAGTCAGACGGTTTTATTAAAATTAATTCAATATTAACTTTGCCAAATTGTAGATATGGTAAAGTTATATGTAATTAATTGTATTTATTTTAAATACATTTTAAAAATTTATTGATATTGAAATTTTATTCAAATCAAACAGTTGCAATAAATAAAATTCGGGAATATACTCCAATGGTTATAGGAAAAATATCAAATGAAACAAAAATGTTGTCTACAACAGTATTTCACAACGTGTGGTACTAAGAAGTTCACTCGCATGTAGCACAATTAAAGATGCTAAATTAACTTAAATAATTGTTATTGAGTTCTGACTTTTCAATCTTATGTCTTTTAAAACTTATTGTATTCTGTATATTTCAATGTATAGGAAACATGTTCCAGATATGGAAGCTTTCCATATCTGTTCATGTCATTTCAGCACAAGATTTTTAATTACATGCTGTTGCGTATGTGTGGCACAATTGACAGACAACACAATATCAACGGTTCGGCTGCATAAATCCGGCCAACCCAATCTGGTCGGGTTCCCAGTAGCTGCAGTGGTGGATGGAGACTTCTTTGAGGTGGAAGAGGTCTTACAATCAAAATAATAGTTTACCACCAGTCGGTAATAAGTATTTGCATATATATTTAATAGTGAAAGTGCTTCTTGCATCTCAGACTCTACTCGCCATATAACCAAAATTGTCATGCGCATAGAAAAACGAACGCAAGTTACACGTGCGCAAAGGGGTGCAACAATCTCAACGCTACAATACTTACACTGCATACGCAGTTCCTCCGTTAAATTCTCATATTTTGCCAGACACGTGGAGTTATCCATCATGACAGCTTTGAGTAAACTCCAAGCCAGATAAAACTGCAACAAAATATGAATATTAATGTGAAAGCTTCATAGAGTGTACGCTAAGGAAAGATTCCAATCATTGTACTTGCAAAACCACAATAAACAAACTTCATTCAACTTTCAGGGTGGCAAGCTCTCAGTCTGCCACTCTCATCAAGTGTTGTGTTGTAATCCACACTGTGTTACATTGAAGCCAAATTATGCTTAACATACGAGTATCCTTAGAATTTCCAAGATATCTCTTTACATTGTGCGTGCAGCAGCCCTCAAGCAACATCATGCTGACTAAGTTATTGCCAACAGAGTGTGACAATTGGAATTACAGTATTACTTACATTTATTGTGAATTGAGAAAAAAATAAAATTTAAATTTTTTGAATTCTCTGAATGGGTTGCTAATTAAATAAAAAAACTTTGTTTATGATGCAGTTTTGAAGCTGAACCAAAGAAAGAAAATTTTAAAATATCTAGATACCAGTTTAATTATTTATGCGGTTGTAACTTTAACAGAATTTTTCTTTACCAGACAGCAATTTGCATCACCCTGTCTGATATAATCGTACAGATTAAGCAAGACTCAATGCTTTACACTACACTCCACTACCTTGATTCATTCGTTGGAAATCAGTGATTTTTTACGAACACCAAGGGCTCAACACACCAACACCAACACCAACTTAAGCATATATACTGCGTGCACGTAATTAACCGACGTCACTCAGTAAATATTATGATAGCATATTCTCTACATCAACTTCAGATTTGAACAATTAAACACACTCCAAGCAATAACATGTGAAGAACAATACAAAAATATTTTTTTAGAATTTTTGCTTAACCATATCGGAAATTAAAATAGGATTCGGACATATAATTACTCTATAATTTTTATCTACGGAAAAAATTGTTTTAATTTTGCACCTAACTCATGTCTGCAGAAACAACCAATATATGATCACATCCTGATACATCCTGCCATTTTCTAGGCCAATTCCAATTTTGTACATCTAGTCTACTTAGAGCTACAGAAGATGTTCCCTGTCATTTGTTTTTTTTTTTTTCAAATTATTTGATTGTAATGAACTCAAAAACTGATGATTTATTTTAACGCAGATTAAACTTATATCCTTATCTAGAGTCAAAAACAAGAGTAATCGCAATTTAAAAGAAAGCAAAGAATAAAAAAAACTACCTTTGAAGAGTAAACAATAAAATTGTAGAATTGATTTGCATGAGAATGAGTTCAGTTAATTTTATGCTTTGAAAATATTTGTCGAACAGTGTTCTCACATTTTCCTGAGCATTTATTATCTCTCTATAATATGTGTGACTATTGCACTTAATTAAGTTTACAATTAATTTAGTATGCAATTAATTCTGATTTACATTTATTACACGACATTAAGATTGAGTAACTAATTAATAAGACAAAGTTATGATGTTACGTTGGATTAATTTTATGCTTTTGCACTGTCTTGTTTCCAGTTTATCTCTCGCAGCTAAAAGCATGCTACGCCTTGTGAAATGTAAAGCAAATTACGACTAGAAATCAATCAACAATTTCTACTAAAATCTAACAATCATGCGTAAATGTTATTAATTAATAGTGTACTCTATGTTGCATACCTTACAAAAACAACTTGTTCACAAAGTATTTCCTATTCACGAGCACCAAATATTGAAAAATCAAAAACTAAAAATAATCATTTTCACATTGAAACAATTCACTTCGAAACTTCTACAAAGAAAAGTACAAATGTAAATTAGTTGCGATTTCAGTTAAATTGATGTTCATACATCGAGATCAACCAAACTAAAGAATGAAAAAAGGTTTACAATAAAGTTATGAGTTGTCTTTTTTGCCGTTTTTCTTTTAATAGACTAATAGCTTAGTGCGGCAAAAATAGAAAAATAAACGCAGAAAACTGTTTATTTCGTCTGCGTGTGTTTATACAATCGGTTTTAAGACTTTAAAAGTTTATAACGCTTCTATACGAAATTTGTGGTTTTTGCACAGGTTTCACAAAGAGAGGAATACGAGTAGATAATAATACAATCAATGCTTGCTTTTAGAGCAAATAAACAATGCAAAATTTGATTTTAACATTAGTTTGTACGCTACAAATTTTTCAAAACCATTAGAATGCAATAAAATCACTACAGTTTAAAATCATAAAATTTAGCAATTCCATTTATTCAAATTATTATAAACTTGATATAAAGTTAATAAATTTAATTCGCTAAAGAATAAATATTAGTTCTAACGCAAAACCTTTTCTAATGAAATGTAATATTATTCGAGAAAATTTCTTACTTTGGCTGATGAAGAAATCCTTGGTCAAATATTTTAAAAAATAAAATTACTTACAAATGCTGCAACTTGACATTAATCTTCGATCTTCATTAATTTTTTCTGTCCCAAAGCTAGTACAACCAATACATGCTTTAAGCAATATACAATAATTTTACTAAAACAAAGCACAATTCAAGTATAAAGTAGAATTAATGCCGCACGCACCAATTAACTATATTCAATCATAATTTGCTGAACTTCCGGTTCTTCTCACACGAGAGGAGGGTGATTTCACGACGTCGACGACGCTCGCCAAAATGAGCATCGGCACTGAGCTTGCCTCCAGTGTTGCAGGCTTGCTTTTATCTGGCAATCGGCGCTGGTGGCGGTGGATAGCGTCAGCTACGACTACACTTGATGAACCTATTTCGGTTTTCTCACGCGTGCGCGCTTCTTCTTCGTTCTATCAGTCTTTTATCAACGATGATCTATTCAAATCAACTTCACTCATCGGGGCTTTCTAAGATTCTGCATTTTTCTATTATTTCCAGATTTAAATAAGAATGTCTTCTTTCTTGTGCGTTATGTTTAAATACGACAATGTATCACAAACAACTGTGTGTTTTATCTACAATTGATATCTTCAAAGTTAGAAGCACTAAGAGAAAGAATAGAAGGATAATGGATAGACTTTATATCTTTATCAGAAGTGAATTTAATCTTAGGATTCATCAACAAAAATTTGATAAAATTAGAAACTTCTTCATGCGAAGATAATTTATGAGTTTATTTTGTAAGGATTGACGCAAAAGATTGGCAAATATATTATAGAATTTTATCTGCAATGAATTGAGTGTACAATAAATTCGTAACAGTAAAGGCGAAAATCGATTAGGTTAGACCGGAATTTAAATAATATTTTACCTAATTATAATTTCAACCTTGAAAACTTATTTTCTAATTACCAAATCTAGTGACTAGGAATTTAGGCAAATGTTGATCATATTTTATAATTAAAACGACCTATCATCTCGGTGTTTCAAAATATTTAACTAAGCTAAACACAGTAGTGTAGTAGTAAATTAATGTAAATTCAACAAAATTCTTATCAAGCTTCAAATGTCTAATTCAAATATCCTAGAATAATGTATTATTGCAATTTATTTAAAAATTACCCTTTTTTCTATTTATGCAGATTGTTTTAAAGTTTGATAACCTGATAACACCCTGTATTAAATCTTGATTAGTTACAATCAATGAAATTCATTACAAAGAGCGATTAGATTTTCTGAGTTTCTTCGATTTCCTATTACTTTTGTAACTGAATTTCCATGAGATTGTAAAACATTGTATCATGTCTATCGTAAAAGTTTGATCTGCAACGTAATTAAGGATTAAGTCAAATCATGCAGCTTTAACGACATACAGTTGATGATTAAATTCTCCCTACACACAAACAAAACTTGTGTAATTACTCTTCGCTAGTATCTCATTTTAAATCTAGTAGAGGATGTTATAATGGAACAAACAAATAGAACAATGGCTTGTCATACGTGAATTGCAACGTATGACTTAATCCAACGAGAAGACGAGTAGCAGTCCAATATTCGCATTTTTCATGTAATACATAAAGAAGATGTAATAGAAGAAAAATATTTTTTTAAATTCAGTCGTAAACAGTCTAAGTGACACTAATTTAGACGAATATTTTCAATATCCTTGAGCCAGTAGCATAGAACATATTCCAACTTGTGAATTTCTTACTTACCTACGTAGTGATTTTGTATTTATCAATTGCTTTGGTCCTGCTTACGTCGAAGTTAAATTCACACCACTGACTCACATGCCATGCACATATTTTTGCAACTTTATTCCGATGTTGCTCGCATGCAGAGTGCGTACTGTGTGTAATACACATTTAGAAAAACTATCCAATTCCGGCACAAAATCGTTTGTGATAATAAACACACGAACTTAATTACATGGTCGCACAGCATGCGACGCAAATCACGCAAAACTGCTCCGCGGAAAATGGAAAAACAAAGTACAAGTCTCAAGAATCAACAAGATTAGCAAATATTAAAAAAGATATATAATCATATATAATTAGAATATAAATGCATTGTTGATTCACTGCTTATCTCTATAAAGCAAAGTTAAGTGGAATATTTTCATAGATTGCTGGGATCTTTTCGTACTGGGTCTTTTGTGATAGGTAGCTAAACTATTAAATCAAGCGTCTTTCCGAACCACAAGCGCCTTCAGTATTAAATGTGATCCCCATTAAGTACTCTCTTCAACATTATATTACAAATAGCAACTATGTTGACTCTGGTTGAAAAGTACTTAATCTCATGTTGGAGGTTGCAATCGGCCTTATTTTTCTCCGATCCTTATCCAGGGTTGCATGCATGCATACAAACAGACAGAGTTGCAACCCTGGCGTATGTAGGGAAAACCCGTTAGTTCGGGCTCATGACAGTTTTAATTAAACTTCGTTCACAAACACGTATTCTCAATATTCTGTTACATAAAATCATATAATTTTATAATTTAAGTAACATGGCTTAATATAAAATATTAGATAACAGATTTACCTATTTAACATGAAATCGAACGCGAAATTGCATGAGTTTAATGGATAACGATGAAGTTCAGAACCAAATTCATTTAAATACGATGCTAAACTTTTCCGTATACTTGATTCACTCGAGTGCAAATGCAACATGCATGTCTCAACTTGATAAAGTAATTGTTTGACATCATGAACACGCCATCAGCGTTGTGGTGCTCCTGATGAGGTCCCTCCACGTGATACTCAATGTTCAATTCTCAATACACGCAATACTCACGTGGCTTTGTCGAATGCGGTGTAGCCTTACGATTACCTTCCAGGGTGGCCAACGAGGAACGAGCCCATCGACCTACTCCCGAGTAACATTCAATGAGGGGAAATAATAGATTTTCTCCCTGAGTTTAATAACAACAACAACTACCGTTCTAAACAACGTGAGGCTGCTGAAGATAAATAACAGGATTTGGATATTAGGTAACTACTGAGGATATAATACAGGATTATATTCAGTATATTATATATATTTATTTATCAAAATTAATTTTTATCAAGTGATGCAAAAACTTAGATTTATAATTCAAATTTACTACATACACTGTACTTTAACAAAATAAAGTCATAGGCCCAACTATAAGCACATCTTTAAAGCATATATACGTAAAATGTATTGAATGTCTTTGCTTCTTTTTATTTTATTAAAATTAAAATATTACAAATGTTAGCTATATTTAAAATAAATCTGTTCATCTATTAAAGAATAGATGCAAAAATAAAAATGGAAACTAATTTTATTTAGTTTCCGCATTACATTCGTTAGAAAGTTGCGTTTGATGCCGATAGGTGGATATACTATTAAGTATATAGAAAAGTTTTGAAAGTTGGGATCTTATTAATATGTTTTTCCTCTTTATTTTATTACACCAATAAACTAATAATTAAATATTTATAGAATTTACTTTTTGATTTGCACATCAAGTAAAATTTTTGTTGCTTTAATAAAATATAATATTTGAAATTTAATTGTAAATTTCGCGTAAGTGAAAGCGGGTTGATAATTGGCATGAATGCTGTATAGCTGTAGTGCAACAGATATGTACTAGTAGCCAACAAAACAATAGAATTGTTTACATTTTCAATAAATCAAAGTAAATTTTTATAATATCGAATTATTATTCTTTGATCTTTATATATTACTTTATAAATTGATTTATAGATGAGCAAACATCGTTTTCATTATTAACATTCACATATTTACCTTGAGCACTTGAATGTTTCTTGTATGAGCTATGAGATTTTCCCAACCCATTCCTGACTTTATAATGCTTATTAAACTAATGCCAATTGTTTTATTTTGTTCTTCCTATTTCAGTTCAACAAACTTTATAACCCTAACAACTGTGTTGAAGTGAAAATAAATGTGAACTTTATCACTAATCCGTTTCGATTTTCACTCGCTTGCAATTTTGGACGCCCGCCAAATTAATTATCTATTATCCTAAATTTGGCAATCTGATATAAAACCTATCGATTGTCATTTGAAAAAGTATGCTATAATCACATAACACGAAATTATATCAATATCAACAAAATTTAAGTATTTGTTTGCTGCAAATTGGAAGAGATTCCAATAGCTTGGCAATGATTGAACTGTCGACAAAAAGAATCCTCATGATTGATTGGCATTTGAGGGTGATTTGAAAGCTAAGCAATAAGAAATATTGTAATAAAAAAATTATTTGTTAAGATACGGGTACAAATACAATGAGGATATAAAACTCAAAAATGATTAGCTTTTAACCGGATCGTAATTAAGTCTATTTTCAGTGTATAATGTGTGTGATTGTATAGAATATCATAAAATATGCACAAAGAGCAATAGGAGTGAGATAAAGACTAAAGTTGACGAAGACGATGACGATTGCATGCAACGAAAACTGATTGGAAGAAGTTACTCGATTCCATTCAAACCCAAACACGAATCAAATCGAAAAGAGTAAAAATATAAAACAATAATCGAACTTTTGTCGTGATAGGTAAAGAAGAATGCTATTTATTTCTGACCTGGTAAATATATTACAAATGTACAAAACAAAACATGCAAAATTCCAGTCCTAACGCAAGAATGGAAAATATTCCAGAATTTAGTGATGGCAGCAAAATTTAAATTCTATATTTAATTTACCAATTTATAAATGCACTAAAGAATTTATTTTTTCTGGATTTCAGAGCAACTCTACTCTAGCCAGGAGAGCGTAAGCAAAAGATTGCATAGTATGTAGTTGTGAGTGTATCGGTTCAAATATTTATAGTTAAGTCATAATATTCTCGCAACGATTCCGCGTATAAATCGAATCGCGTTCGATGAATAATTAAACACAGGCGGTAGCATTTCCAAACTTGTGTATAATGTATTTGGCGTACAAATATGAGATTTACGGGAAATCAGACAACGAGGGGTGAACTGAAGAAAATAGCAACTCAATAAGAAATAATCATGCTGAAAATGGATAAGAATGAATAGGAATAAACCGTAGAATGACTTCAGAACGCACACAAGTTCAGTAGAAACAACCTACTAATAATCAAGTCATTTGAAACCTTAAATCTTAAACTAAAACTTCAGGCATAACGAATAACAAAATCTGAATTTTGTCGCTTGGCCTTCAATGTTTTAAAAACAAACGTTAATTTCATTAAAGAAAAGTCTTGTGTAATTCTATACTTTACTCTCATCGTGAAGCGAACTTATTTAAAATACGTGACTTTTATTTCCACAAATTTTAGTCACACATCATTAATATAAACAAAATATTAACATCATTTTCAATGCTCATTATGGTTTACAAACGCTAATGTGAGCATGTTGTTGGTCAATTAAACATCCGTCACAAACTAATATGTAGATTAGGTGACACTCTGAGTAACACTTGATAAATTTTTCTATACTCGTAGTTGATCTCATCCAGTGCTGTCGAAATCGACTGATTTCATCATCAGCTCGAGCTATTTCAGCACTTTATATAACATGTCTATATTTATCCAAATTTTTTTCAAACCGTCAAACATGCGCATTCTAACCGCAAATAAAATAATACGTTTATTGCACTTCTTCACACATTATAAATTACACGTCTTGTGCGCACTGTGACTTGATGTGAATGAGGCATTTGAATGTAGCCTGATTATACCTGATTATACCTATTGAGATTGCCAACTGAGTAACGTCACCGATACATCGATAATAAAGCATTGCAGCGTTCAACGTCCAATATGTGTCGACGACAAAAACATAATAAAAACAATAGCGAGTTGCGCACTTTGATCCAATTATTCCTCATAATCATAATGATCAGGTAAAGATATGATAATTTTTATTTGTTCAATACCTTTAGCACACAACAAAATGTGTGATTTCACTGATAGAAAATTAAATGCTTGCAAATATATACCAACAACATTTATCTTCGTGGGATTTTTTTTGCTTGCGTAATAGACTGATATTAAAAAAATAAAAAAAAAAACTGCCACATTTGTTTTTATAATATATTTATTAAGAAATTCAAACTGAAATTAAAAATAATTTTACCAGTGTGATAAAATGCCTTCAATCTTGTATTTTATGTAAATATAGTAATGGTTAAAAATTTATTTTATTTCAGGAAATGCAAACAAATAGCAAAGTAATATTTCACGTTTATATTTTATTCTGGTCCGATTTTACCTCTTAGAAAATGAAAACATATTTTGCCGTTGCCTAATTTAAATTTTTAGGCAAATTGATTTAACTCATCTTTTTTGGAAAAGAAAAGAAAGTAAAAGTTTACTTTTTAAAACAATTCTTTTAGGTTTTAGTTTAAATGTATTAAATTATATAAAATCATAATACTGTCAAATAATTTTTAAATTTTGTGCTAAAAAACCTAGGCTAGGTATTTAATTCACAAATTTATCAGAAAGCATAATTTTAACAAAATAAAATCATCTTTTTATTCACTTTAGCCTTTCAAGGTATTAATAATTAATATTTACATCAGCAGGAAACCAATAGCGTTGAGGTTCTTTTGGCATTATCATGCTTGAAGATTGGAGGAAAAATACAATGTTAATATTGATATTTTAAAATTAATAAAATAAAATAAATTTAGTAAATTTTATTGAGTAGTTGGTTAAAGCCAAGAAATCCAGAATAGCCTTGCTTTTATTTTAATATAATTTCCAGCAATTTGCCAATAAAACATTATCAAAATTAGAGAGTATCAATATCAGCTGTGAGGTTGCAACTGCAGATATCCACGACTAGAGCAATAAGCACGTGCTTTCCACGAAAACAAGCAACTGGCCGACTTGTAACAACTGGTTACCACTCGCAGGATGCAGCCTGCCCGTGAGTCGCAAATGTGCGGTAATAATACCCACCAACTCGGCAGCCTCGCGCAAGTACAGCCGAAGACGTCGAAGAGGCGTACGTGAAGAACACCCCGCGCGAGTCGCAGACAGCAGCGTGCGCGCCCGTCCTCGCAGGCCTGCATCACGCCTGCAACAGTCAAGCGGGCAGCACCGACCGACAACACGCCGAGCATTTTCCTGCGCCGCGCGCCGGCTGCACATGTGCTTTTTGTATGAAATACAAATAACGAATGCCGAGTACCAGCGCGCGCCCGCAAACCGCAGCCGGTGCGACGCGATCGCTCAAGTCGAGAGCTAGTGTCTTAACATCTCTGGTGTGGTGAGCCTCGCCGCCATCTAGCACTGATATCACGCGCACGTTGTGACCAGCGGATCACGCTTCTTTTGGATTTTTTTTACTGATATTACACTTACCGTCCGCTCGTGCACCTTTCTGCTCGCGATAATCCTGCAGACAGCAGTGACAATAACGCGGAAGATGGGGTTTGGCGAGCCCCAGCATAGACTGTTCCTGAGTGCTGGACTTTTACTCTTTCTTCTTCTACTTCTGCAGCAGTCACGTGCCATTGATGCGCATCTACAGGTAAACAAACTAATTTTTCTTAATACGGCATTAACTGTCGAATGTATGATACACGAGTTGGCTTACCATGGTCGTGCAATGTATTGTGTATTGTGCAATAATTTGTTTAACAAATTTTCTGTCACTTTGACCGCATTTCATCTTCACATCACCAATTTATTAATATTCAATGAGGTGCTACCAGAAACTAGCCGCAAATTAATAGAGTGTTGTTTGCAAACTTGCGTCGGCCGATTAATCACGTGTTAATTTTATAAATTACCACAAAATGGTTTTTTCACGTGCGCTGCCGGAACGAAACCAGCAAGTGTTAATTCTAATTAGGTAGCCTGTGTTTGCGCGGCCCAAGGGCGTGGGTGCTTTTTTAAGGGTTGAAAAGGTGGAAAAGTTCGCGAATACTACCGTCGGGTGCATTTAAGAACTTACTTACAAAGCTATGGCAGCCGGCGGCTTTGGGAAGTCTTTTCGTCTTTTAACTCGTTGTCCCCGAGTTAGGACTAGAAGGCGCAGTGTACATTGTGTACTCACAAGCTGTACACAAGATCTTAATATACCCACTTGAAAAGTGCGCTTTGTGTTTATTTGCTCGCTGGCGTCAAACGATTAAGTCAACAAACAGCAATCATCGATGCAGGGAAGCTGCGAAGATATTTTCCAACAAATATTTGCGTTGAGAAGCCTCGGCGTACCAACTTATGACTGACTATTGTTTTATTATAAGTGTCTTACTTGCATTTCCAAGGGCAATGAACAATTTTCTCAGCTTGGATTTAATTATGAATATCGATATGTTCACATATTCCGGAGGCGCTCATACCATGACATAAATTATTCCTGGAGAAAAGCCTCAAAAATTGGCAGCAAAACAAAACGGGGATTTAATGAACCCCCCCCCCCTATAACATTTTATTGCTACATCACTCTGTATGACTGACTATTCCATGACACAGTAGTGGCTTCGATATAGGTATACAAGTTTCGAGAATGCAAAGTTTTGATTTAATTATTCAAGTTGCGCGCTTCGAGTAATCTAATACATTTTCCGGTGGTGTGCTATTAAATTAAAATCGGTGTAATTAGAACGTTTATTTCGTCCACTATACACTATAATACCCATGTGCACGTGGACTGTGTAGACTTTTCATATTGTTCCATGAGTACCTTCATTCCTGCAGGCAGGCTTGGGAGTACTCTATCATGATAACCCGCATTAGATAATTTCACATCCCGCGCCACTATTGTTTACGTTTTCAACATATGTAACACTTTTTTATCTTTTCTTTCAACTTTATTATCTGTTTTGCTGCTATGCGAACTTGCTACTTGTATTATAGTTTAACCCGGTAGATTTAAGCAGTTAGATATACGGTGACAATTCAATTTTCATTCAATATTTTTATTGCTGGAGGTAAAAAGTGTGTATTTGATATGGTGCTTTTGGTGCAATTTGTGGTTTTGTTTGATTTCTTTGTGGTGATTAATCTTTGCGGTTGGGCGACAATAGCCACGTGGTTGTGGTGGGTTGGGTGTTATACGTCTTTTGACGTCCTAACAATGTGCAATTAAAGTTAAACATATTAGATAAGCACGTTGAGCCTATTGAGTGATGATGAAACTATATTATGGAACTGTATTGTTTAATGGCGTTCCTGTGATGAGGAAATATTGTTTGATGATTTATATATAAAGTATAGATTTTAAAAGAACGGGTGGTAAAATGGCATAACATTATTCTTACAAATTAGCAAAAAGGTAATATGATATCTTTTTTAAATCATAAGTTATCTTTAATATAAACAAATAAATACCTTTCTTTGTAACTGTCTCTGACTGAACAAAGTCTTGGAATTTTATAATTATATCAATATTACTTAGCAAATGTCACCTTACCTGCCGATAATTTTATTCAGTTTAATATGCAGAACAGAGCAGACTAATTAATTATGATCTCATTTCTTAGTTTTAAATAGCAACATGATGAATTTCTAAATATTTATAATACGCAAAGTTGTTTACATGCACATAGATATATAATGGACCAATAGAACCGTAAATGTACTGTGTCAGTGGATAGATTAGCAACATAAGTTCACATTTGCGATATTCTTTCAAATACCTGCATGAGCATCATCTTCATAAAACCAGTCTCTGCTTTCATTATTTCAGTAAAATGACTTTAAAATAATTGCTGCCAACTTATTATTTATTACCCCGAATGTCAAATCAAAAATTAATCAAGAACATAATAAAAAGTCGGAGTCAAACACAGCTCTGGCGTAAAAGTTTAGGATTACTTTAGGCCAAGTTTTCACACGATTTGTGCGAAAACGATACAATGTTCCATCCATGTGGAAAAGAAACATACACAATGAAAGAAAAAGTCCCTCAAACTTTGGTGTATTTTTAAAATCTTGGGCAATAGTGAGCTGTTGCTGAATATATGAATCATTTTAGTTTTCATCTTCTAAATGTTCTTCTATATTATTTATACAACTTAGAGAAGATTTATTTATGATTGTGGGATATAACGAGTTGAGAATAGGCAATGCATGCACTTGGCGGCCGTTATTAACCCAGTGTTTTGTTATCAAATTTGTTGTACTCATTGTGGCAAAACGATTTAATTAACAACCCTTGCTTGTGTGTCACATTTTCAATCGTTTGCACATAGGCAGCCTACAATGCACCACAGCGCAACCTGTTGTTTTGCGAGTTAATTAATTTCACAGGTTAGTTAGTGCAGTTTAATGCGTGCGTGCACTTGTTTGCAACAAGCACAAATGTAATTGTTGTGGCCTAAATTGTAATGCAGCAGTTCATAAGAAACGCTAGATTTTAGTGCTATAATGCTATAATAAAAATATTTTCTTTTAGGTGAAATGGATAAAACTGATATTTAATTTTAATTATGAGAATAAAGCAAATGAAATAACGGGGAGCATTCAAAACACGTGCGGAATGTAGTGTGCTTGCAAACTCCAACTTCTTAGCTTTCCGATGACGGGAAGTAATTCCATGCCACGTTCATTAATAAACTAAAAATATCAACGTACGTCGAATTGCCAGCATACATTGCGGTGGGCGAAAAGTGTGTTCATGAGCCAGAATGCACATTTTGTTGGTGCACGTGCTGTATGTTCATCTCTAATTTGCTTAGGCTTTGTTTTCGATTCGTATTCATTCGATTTTCTGAATCAAATCCGACGCATTGCAACCTATTGTACACTTTTCCATCGGCTACAAAAAATCATATTATCAGATGATGTGGGTGGTTGAAATTTTATTTTTTATTGTTTTTGCTCATGGTTGGGCCACAATTACAGCAGTTTGAACGAGAAACGAATTGTAACGAACGTAATAATATTTGTTTTAACTGTAATTGAACTATGAACAAAACAATATTACAATTAATGGATTATATTTTCTAAAAGTCCGTAAAATGCATTTTATTTGCAACTATTTGAATAATTGCTGAAATTCATTTGTTGAAATAGTTAATATTGTGTAGCTTGCAGGTTTTGAGAGGAATGATGATGCCATGCATCGATGTATTTATAAATAGATTCAGGAGGCGTCCGCAAAGTCATTGTTTTCGTAGCTGTAAAGGCAGTAATAATGATTCGTGTTTACGAACTACCTTAATGGACTTGGCAAGGACAATAGTCTCCTGTCCAATTTCACAATTCAATAGTGCAGCTGACCTGTTGATTCGCGATTTCTGTTATACTGGCGTCATCGAGATTCCGTCCTTCTTAGAGCAGATTATTTCAAAATAGTATTGTTCTACTTTTGAGAGAGTTGCACGCGTCCAAACACTATAATTTCAATGAATCGGCAACTGAAAGCTTTCGATAATTTTCGACATGTCAAAATACGTGTTCCGAAAGAGACAAATATTCAGAGCTTCGTCTAAATGGTAGCAAGCGACGCGTGTTCTAAATTTCTGGACGAATTCGAAACCTTGTTTAGACTTTAATTTTGACAACAAATTAAATCGTTTACTATCCTTAATTGATTTTAATAAAGTGGAACTAAAACACCACGACACTCGATTTTTTTCATATATTGCAATGGGTACACATGCAGTGTGTGGGATTTGATGCATAATAGTTGCAACCTGGATGTCAAAGAAGAGAATGTCAAATAATCATGGCGCTAAACTGTTATTACTACATTAAATATAGGTTATACCCAGATAGATTCGTGTTAGGCTTGACATTATTGACTTCAACTGCATTCCCAACTAAAACTAGGTATGGACAGATACCAAAGTGACGTCACGTTTAAACAATGTGAAATTTTAGAAAAAAAAAAAGGAAGAACTAAGAAATATACAATAGTCATATCGTTGCTTAAATGATTTCTTGAATATGTGGATTATGAAAAAACTTATAGAAGAACTATGCAATGAGTTCATTATGTCCATTTTCATAATTAAACATTATTTGTTAAGGGCACCCAAATTCTTTCATTCTGTGCTGAGTCAACCATCGCTATACAACAAACTAATCGTAATAAACAAGATTGCGTTCATTTCAATTGAAATTCATTTAATGCTTTTCAAGTGTCTTGATGTAAAACTCGTTAAATTAATCATACCCAATAAGAATGATACCATCGTTAATAGCATGTTGGTAGACGCGAAAAGCCTGTAAATTAAGTTGAAATTCATGTTTTATGTTTACAGTTGTATAAACCAAACAATAAAACAAACAATTTTATATATTAATTTTATTGCAGTATTAACTTATAAATCCTAATGCAATGCAGCATTTCGCAAAACACACGTTGATCAAGATACATTTAAGAATGCTAAATTATGTACAGTTAACAAAGGCGGTATTTTTGGAATTCAATAATTTCATGAGAAGATTTCGCAGATACACAAAATATTGCGGGGGTACTGAAAAGATGTTTCTTTTTCTTCAGTGACCTAACGGGACTTGTCGCTAATGTCTCCTTGTTCATTACTTAATTCAATGTCTTTGACGCCTGTCATTCGGTAGCCGGCTGCGTTTAATCCTGCTTAAACGCATTTCATTGCAGTTTATTGAAATGACGAACGCAACTCGATAAAATGCACAACGCGCATTGTCAGTGCGGCAAATAAATCGTTCCATTCCCGTTTATCCTTACCAAGCCTCTTACAATTGCATTAAGCAGCAATTATTATGCTTAGTCGATAAAGCAACAAATGCACTTTACACAAGTTAATGCATTTTAAATTAATTTATATCGAATGCTTGAGTACATTTGCAATGGTGACTTCCATGCGTGCATTATACGATGTCAGATTATTATATCTTGATTCACCATTATTTTTGGAATGCTTCCCTCTAATGCATTATTGAATGACATTGCTGATAATCGCGTTATATTGACAATCCAACATTACGTCCGCTGGCCGACAGCACCAACAATCCTACTCGTTAGTTGTCTAATTGTGGCCGTGGGCTTCATTAAATAATTGTGTTGGTTTGTAATGCTTAACAAAATGCAACGTTGTGGATGTGGAGTATTTTGGCAATCGATTGATTTTTAAATTTGTACTTTTTAGTGCTTGTAATAATATTAATATTGGGATATTTTTAGAATGGCATTAAACTGATATTGAAATATATTATGTCTCAATAATATCAAGATATGCTTTTAGTACATTAGTGCCACTAAAAATTAATGACGGCCGAAATGCTTCGACTAAAATCACTTGACAATGCAAAATCAATCAGATTCTAAATCTAAAGTTAAGATTTCGTTTGATTTAGATTCTGTTTCGACTAAGTTCACCCGAGAATGAAAATAATTCGGCTTGTGCGTTTCAAGCATAAATCCACAAAAAGTAAGATCTACAAAAATAGAAATTATATATATTGGCAGCGTTGCAGTTTTAAACCAAGCTGCGAGTTGCAAGATGCAGTTGCCGAACAGAAAAAAGGTGCAGCTACTGAGGGGTCAGGGGGTTGGGGTCAAGTACGGTGTCACAACGTCGTACACTCGAAAATTGGGTACGAAAGAGGTGAGACGCCACTCCGTAGCACAGTCAGGAAGCCGTCTGACTTTAGCAGTAACAGTGAGGTGCAAATCCTGCTGGGAATGGTATATCCAATAGAATAAATACTCTCACAGAGTTCAGTCTCAATAACTGCTAATAACACTGGTAGTTGTTGCAGTTCAATGGAATGGAGGTTAAGTACGGTGCCGGTATTCGGCATGGTTGCAGTACGCTCCAAAAACCACAACAACAATAAAAGGGGTGATTGATGATGATAGATAATATAAAATATCAAGTTTCATTAGAAAATACAATCATTTCGTAAATTTTCGTAATATTTCCAATTTTGGTCACAATATCGATTATTTCAATTCATAACTGTTTCTGCTTCTATAAAGTCATTAATTGATTGATTAGATTTTACTTCACAGGACAAATAGTGACTTCTTGATAACTCTCAGTGCCTCCATTCTAGAATTAAATAGAATTAAATTTCTAAGTCACCAGACTCCGCATTCAATTTCCGCATTATTCTTAACTTTCTGCAAGAGTACACAAAAATTGCTCGTTCAAGATTCATTCATAGTGATACCTCGCGTTTTGCAAATTAAGCGATCGGATTTCGTTTGGAAGGAAAGCGCTTCAACTCTATGGTAATTCCATACGGCTGCCGTTCACAAACAAAATATGCACACCGCGCTAAATTTGTACATAATATCTAATAATAAAGTAACAAATTGTGCATTGAAAATTAAACAAGCGCAATTAATTTCCCTCGTGTTAAGCACACAATTTTCCACTATTCAGCGTTTGAATAAATTGATTTGACAGCAACGATTACGTTATGAAATCAGAAAATCATTTCGTGTTGATGCAATTACTCATTTGTTTACTGCAATTAGGCGGAGTGTGTGAGTGCGAAGTAGAAAGTGCCGCACATTTTACTATCATTAGCGTACTTCACATACGATGGCATTTGGGAATTAACAACTTATTTGTTTATAGATGTGATTGGTGAACATCGCGCGCTAGATGGTAGGTGGCAGTTGAAATGTCACGATGTCGAATTGTGAAATACACTTGATTCGTTCACCACCCGCTGTTTGCATATTTGCTTCACTTGGATGCCCACATTTAATATTGCATGTATTTTTAACTCCAAACCACTTACAGGTAATACATTCAACTATTTTAGGAAGTATACTGTAGGTTTATTATGCCTATTCCATTTACAACTTGTTAGCTAAACCTGCGTGATCACTTTAGGGTTTATAAACCCATTTTATTTCTTTTTTTTTTTTTTCTTTTTTTTTTGATTGAAATTTTAAATTTGCCATTAGCCGTGAAGTTAATGAGAATGACTTGATGGAAAATAGTTTTTTTTCTTTATTACTTGATAAGTACCCGCTTAAAGTGTGAATGTGATCTCATCAAACTCATTTATCACGTCAAGACTGTTTTCCAGGTTGAATGCATATGACTATTTTTCCACCTCGTTCATGTTCTAATTAGACTTTGTCTTCTCTTGTAATGACTCCATAGCATGTTATCATACTTTGCTCTTGGTGGCTAAGCTTTCCCTGCATAGAATTTCTTAATTAATTAACTCACTTCACATCAGATTGAACATGATATCACCATATAATTATGCAAATTATGAGCAGCTTTTGCTCATCTCTGACAAGATGGTCTACAACGCGAATCTCATCGAATTCAATCTCGTCATGGTCAAATAAGATGAAATCGAACTGTGGAAGATCTTGATACGCCTACGGTGCTTTTTATTATTATTGACTTATGCATTTTGATTAGCTACGCGAACTGAAGGTTGATTATGAATTGTTGGCTGGGCAAGATTTATGATGCGCAAATGGGCAAAGAAGGGAGGCTAATATTTTCCCAAAAGTCACAGCTTTCTTTGTTATCCTAAAATATTAACAAAATAAAGACATCATGGCCGGTTGACGACTGAGACTTCTCATTTAATTCTTAGTCAAGTTTTTGTCCAATATATTTTGAATATACGTATTTCATACTCATTTATTTACAGTTATAGCCTATTTCTGTGGGCTTACCGAAAATCGTGAAATCGCTGCAAAGCTGGCAAAAGTCCACCGCTAACATATTGTATAAATTTAAATGCAATTTAATATTGGTTTCTTTATTACACCTACGCGTTTTGCGTGTGAGTTGGGCCAACTTGTGCTGTTCTTCGATGAGTTATTGAAAAATACTTTGCGTGTGCATCGTGTATACGATCCCGATCTCCAAGTTTGGCGTTTAAATATAAAACTGGCGGACGGACAAGTTTTGAATTTCGTTTTCGAGAGCCTCAAGAAAAAAGAATATAATAAGAGGATGCAGAGTGCATCTTTTATATTGAATGTGATACAGAATCGTCGAATGATGGTTTTAATTGCATTTTTATTTTCGTTTTAGGTAGGGATTTGAGTTTATCTATGTTTTCCATCGGCTGCTGGTAGTTAAAGATAGAAATAGAGTATGGTTGTAATTTTTTGAGATGAAACTATTTTCTTTCTTTAATAACTGTAAAACTATAAGTCACGCGAATTTAATTCACGTATCAATCACTAGTTATTATTGGTTAACATTGTCACCTTGAAAATTGTAAAACTGCCAAGAATTTCAAGGACAAGATGCTACTCCAAAAATACTATTTTGGTTATATTAAACAATAATTAAAAGAGATGATTTTAGGCCACAATAGTTTATGAGCCCCGATGAGCACAGTTGGTAAGTCGTCTGACTGTTGCAGTGACAGCGAGGTTCATATTCTGCGGACACGGGTTCAAATCCTGCTCGAGGTAGTATATGCAATATAATATATGCTCTCACAGAATTCAGTCCCGATAACTGCTAATAACCCTGATAGTTGATGCAGTATAATAGAGTGAATATCAAGTACGGTGTCGGTAATCGGCATGGTTGCAGTATGCTCAAAAAAAAATTGTTTAAGCTGGTAAGGCAGTGACAGTGAGGTGCTTATTCTGGGAACACGAGTTTACATCCTGCTGGGGACATATCCCCACAGTATTCAGTGCCAATAACTACTAATAACCATGGTACTAGTGGATGCAGTATAATGAAATGGGGGACGAGTACGGTGCTGGTAACTCGGATACGCCCAAAAAAAGTTTAAAACTGCTAAAGAGCAGCTGCAAAGTAAAATTTTAGAATTAACTGGAGCTAAAGGAGCTGGAACATCATGGCTTGGATTTAACATTTACGGATGGACGTAAAAAAATGAAAATTATGGTATAGTATGAAATCCATTATTCGACAACTTAATTATTATTCGATATTGTTATTTTAGTCAAGAGTCAACGTCATTTCAGTTTCCCAACGTTCTGTTTGTTGCAATTCACTAAACAATTGTTCGACGTATTCAATGGCATTGGACAATTTTTTTTTAAACATTTTATGAAGCCTTCAGTTAAATATTGTCCATGTGCTATGTTTGTTGATTTATTGCATTCACTGCGCCACACGTCACATTCCAACTGAACATTTTTGACCCTAAATACTTATGACGATATTAAATATTTTAACATATGATTCAATTTGTTGAAGCATGCATATTAAACTCGCTAGTTTATTAGTTTTCCTGCAAAATAGAAATACCGAGAGATTTTACAGTTGTTTTCTCTTAATTGAAAAAAATACTATTCGCTAAATTATAATTTACTTCCAGAGATTTATTTTAATTTGTGTGGACTACCCACATTTGCTTCATTTAGCAAAAATGACCCTTGGGACAGTCCATTGTCCATTCGCACGTGGTAGACATAACCATAAAACCATTTTGTAGCATGAGGTTTCTCTGAACGGTGAGATTGGGCTGAGATGACAATACCTCACAATAGTCAGTCTAAACTAAATATTTTATTAGGCCAGTCTTCGTTCGTTGCATATGCATGCAATGCTTTCATTAAACACTTTATACATAAATAGCTGGTGTTATATGAGAAACAAAAACTTTCAGCTTCGGTTCGCCTACGATGAGTCATTCATGAGAAGTGTTTGCAAGCGGGAATTTTAAAACTCTTTAGCGTCGCACTATTAATAACCGTGATCCCGTAGGATGGCGAGACAATCGACGGTTCTAAATAGACCCATATTTTATTAAGCGTCAGTGGACCTATGATTCATGACAAGCCAGCAACGAACGAAATCTAAACAAAAGAGTAACATGCTGTAAAACACGACTCGACGACCACGGACCATAGACCAATTAGCTATAGTTGTATTATGCGCATATTTGGAGTGAAAACAGAACACCAAGTTTATGACTTACTGACAAATGACTTGCTATTAGCAAATAGAATACAGTCAGGGAAATAGACTGAACAAATGATGTCACGGGCAACTAAAATGAAGCATTTAAGGAGAGAGAAACAAAAGGAGTGCATAATTTGTTGTGTGCAGTCATAAAATCATAGATTTTCGCTAAGAAGGGTGTGGTTACTTGCAACATATGGGCGGCGTACTTTATGCAGTAAACAGGAAATGAAAGAGGTAGAAAACATGTCTAAGCTGAGGTTCGAATGGTTTGAGCTTGCAAGTCGAAATTTCTAATTCCATGACTTACGGTTTCACAGTGGCATACGTAAGCGCATAGTGAGCTTAATGCCTTAACCTGGAAAAGTGAGAAGCGAGCTAATAATAATGCGATTAGTGCTTCGTGATGAGTGTGATCCAAAAAAAAAAAAAAAACTAGGCGCCCATTTTACCTTTTCAAGGCTACTTTGGATGTCACCAAGTTTATTTACAATACATTTATGTAAATAGCAATTTTATCTACTTAATTCTTCTAAAATCTGTACTACTAACAATACCAATTATTTTCAATGAGCATGCTGGTAAATAAATCTATTCAATCAGGACGTGTGCGGGTCTACTTTAATCAGCTCATGGAACAATTATGGGATAGTAATGAAATTGAAAGCAGAAATCAAGAATGTTCACTGGCAGGTTATAAATTAAGTCTGCGTTATTCATGTACGCACAGAGAAGAAGTCATTAAAACCGCCATAATCCCATGAATAATGTAAAGGCACTGAGAAGGAAGACGGCGGAGCAAAGAGCGTGATTGTCGCCGGTCGCAGTATGACTACCTTCTTCGCCTACGCATTATCATAATTCTTAAACATGCTTCTTTCTTCTGACACTTGTGTGGTGGATTTACTTTTAATCCATCTTGCTTTCTTTATAGAAAGCAAACATATATAAAACGGAATTAGAGATCTATCTTTGGAGGTTATTGTTGCTTTAAATTTACTAAAAGTGAATATGCAATTTGTTACACATCACAAACACATTTAACTTAAGTTATGTAACTTGTTGCGACATCAATTTTACTAGATATTGATAATTGTAAACATTATTTAGATTGGTCAATATTTTGAGATACCTCGTATAAGTAAATGCATTTTAAGAGGCATTCCATTTATATTTGATTTGCACATCTGTTACAGACATCAGACGCATCATTAAAATGTGATTCAAGGATATGTTTGATTACTACGGGTTTGCATACTCGTATGTGGACACATTTTACTATCTTCTTCAAAATTTCCATATGGTTTCATTCATTCTTAATGCTTATATACTTGATACATATTGTACTTTACTAAAGCTTCTTATCTCAATCTGTGTATTTAATCGCAATATCAATCTTATTATTTATCGAGAATTATACGAGGAAGTGGAATATTTCAAATAGATAGAAATTTGTATTATGTGTGTGAAGTGTTTACTTCCTGGTAAAATACCAGTTGTTGAATCGCATACATAGTATTGTAGAATTTGACTAATATGATGTTAAATTTGTTTACTGTTAGGAATTATGGCCTGCGCGTTCTTTAAGAATCCGTAGCATTAGTAACTGTACTTCAGAGTTACTCGTTGTACTCACTAGTGAATTTTCACAATAAGAGTGTTGGACATTCGTCCAATGATCAACTACACATCCGCGCCAGTTTGTAAAATAAGGAAACACATGTATCAAAGTATCACACTTCAAAATAAATACAAGATTAGGAATACACACCTAATAATATGTATACAATCCTTACCTCAAAACTAGACAACACATCTCCCAAAATAACCCAAAACTTGAGCACACCTAGTCACACTTCCAGACAATCTTTAAACCTTTAAGACTAATCATATAATCCTCAAAATACCCATCCCCGAAAGAAGAAAGAGCCGACCGCTTTCCACGCAATAATACCCATACAAAAACTATGTAAATTGGAAATAATGTTAAAGTATAATAACAAGTGAATATTAGTATGTGATATAGTGAAATTTCATAATTTTGTAGAAGGATGTAGTTTTCAGAGAATTTGAAAATGGTTATTTTAAGTAAATTTGGATTTCAAATTCAGACTCATTGATTCTAAGAATGGAAAATTAAAATAACAAATCAGCAAAAATCAGCTAATCAATCTGCTCCAAGCACATTTTTTGAAAAATATTTGAATTATATTGGAAGAACTTTTGTATGACGTGCTAGTAATATGAAAATTCTTAAAAATATTGATTCTGGCAGCTTATTCTGATTAATAAGTTTACTTCACTGAAAATATCTCCGAGCAGTTATTGACGTTTCATACAACATTTTTATATATCCTAATATATATTTTTTTTCTAAACGCAATTTTACTTCAGATTCAAAGTCACTGATGACCTAATATAGGTTAGGATAGAAAAATTCAATATACCATCATTTAATTTTTTTGTTTACAATAATATCACGAACCTGAACCCTTGTACCTTGCATTACCATTCCGTAATAATAATCTTTATTGTCTGCTTTGCCTAGATTCTTGTGAAGTGCAAAGAATTTGCCACAACAAACAGCATTTCACGAATGCTCAAAACGGAGGACTAATTTCCTTTGCATTTAATTCAAAATTTGGCCATTGCATTATTGCAAAAACGTTGTCATTTTCTGTCATTACAAAATATTTCGATTCCAAGTTTACAAGTCGTTAATCGTCGCTAAGCTAATTTTTAATAGCCGCAAATGACTTAAACTCTTTACGATTGGTGACGACCGCTTTCTTATATCTCATGATTAATGATTACACATTAATTTTATTCTCTGAAGATGTCATGCCATGAAACTTATTAAATCCAACTGTTTAAAACAACAGCATTTCATAATTAATAACCCAATTATATCATATAACAATCAACCGCTTCTACCCGAATGAAGAACCAAGTTGGAGGTTATTTGAATGATGCACACATTGGGCTAACATGATTAACGCCGACGTTTTAAATCAATTTACTGCAACCCACGCTTGCTAAGATGTGTTGGTTGGTTTATCCAGGTTTATCAGAGTGGTTGCAATCGTACGGAATTATTACGGTGGTATTCATTCAAGATCACGTTCATCGGATCGTTAACATTAGCCGTGTCGCGGCTGGTTGCTGGCTCAGTGCCTTTTGCGCCTTGCGATTCGTATTTTCACGCGGCATGTCCGACTAATGCCTGCAATCGCATCGAGATAAACTTATCACGTGTTCCGATTAACTAAATTTCAATAAGGCTTATCCTTTATTCTGCTCTACTTGGGACGAGTGTAAACAAACACGACGCAAACAAGCTTTAATAATGATTATTGTGATTTATTTGCTTATTATCAGGGAGTTTTATTATTTTTAATTGCATTGGGCAACTGTAATAAATATTGGCATAACAGTTTTAGTACATACTTAATTAATAGTTTATGAGATAATGATAATGACTGAACAATGTTGAAATATAGGTGGCGCTACAAGGATAAAGGAAGTTGAAATTGAATGATTTGTTATATGAGATCAAGGTTTAGTTTTAGATGATTATATTTAATAATAATGTCACAATTAATGAGCGCATCTTTTCGTTGGTTGCCTATATCAAATTGTTCAAATATATTTGAGTAAAAATTCAATTCTTGAGAGTGAAATAACGCAGTTGATGGCGTTGATGTATCAGCATTACTATTATAAATTAATTCTCTCCTACCTTTCTTTACATTAGATTTGAGGTCATATTAGTTTGACCATACATTCATATTATACAAGCCTTTCTGACCAGAATCAAACCAAATATAATCATACTACATCCTACATCCATACTACAAAAAACGAGCCGAGCTTGTTTGTCCTCACCCGGAAAACGATACAAAGATGAAAAACTAGACGTATTATTGGAAGAGTAGTGATAAAGATACATGCTATCACTGCGACGAGCGGCTTTTGGTCCAAGCAAAGAACCACCAACCCAGCTTGCTGATACAAAAGAAGAGGCGAAGGCAAATAAACCAAGAGTGAAAACAAACAGCGCAAGTCCGTCGACACGTTTCGGCACTTAGCGGTTATACAAAACAAACGTCGACAACTCTTACAATCGAATTGGAAATTCAACAAAGCATACATTTCATTTATTGGTTTTTATTGATTTTAATTGCTGCAATAGGACATTTTAATGAATAATTTTCTTGTCCTACTAATAGGATAGTTTATTAGAAGATTCATTTCAAATGATTTCTATTTGTTGCTAATATTGCTTCGAAGCAAGTGGAAGCGTTAAATATTTGATATTTTAGGCAAAACTAGGTTATTAAATAAATTAATGAAGCATGTAAGTACCATGAAATTAACAATATGTGGTCTGTTCTTCTCAGTTTATTCTTTGCAAACTTCATCACGTCAAGTCAGCTTATAAATCTGCATCTCTTTATTTCTAGCACAGCAAATGTATACATTGTTGGCTAAATTTGCATTTCGGATGTGTGAAAAACGCCACAGATAACACAGATGGTCCTAGTTTCCGCAGTTTACACCCAGAAGTTCATTTATAATCACAGCGTGCATACGCTGGCTTGCATACTTTCGTTACTTGCTAACCAAGTAACTTGAATTTTATTGCTTACATTGGGCAGTGGATGATATACAAACGCTTTTCATCGTTTTCGTTGCTTAATAGTTTATTAACCCGTCTGCATCGTCTAATGTTTATCACCTAGTTTGTTGCGAATAAAATGGCACTGTTTCATTTATTACTTATCATTAAGATGACTAAGTGGAGATGTAAACAAAACTTTATTTTTTATCGTCCGAAACTTCGTATGCCTTTAATTTCGAGGTCTTTTAAATGACGAAAATATAAAAATTTAGATGCCATCGAGAAATAAAATATCGAAAGCAAATTCCTTGAAAATAATAAATTCCAGAGATCTTATTATAAATTTAATGCACGAAAATGTTTTATTTCTTGCACTGCTTGAGAAAAACCACGTGAAACACTAAATATTATATTTATTCACCTGCGCAGCGAAAAGGCACAAAGTGTAAAACCGTAAACGCAGACATTTCTACTGTTTCACTTCGTTTACGCGTGGAAATCGGGGCGCATGAAACCGCCACCGCCGCCTCGCTAACCTTGTAATATATTGCGCCACGAACCACCTGTTGAATCGCCCCGCTGTTTGCCAGCCAGTCGTGAAAATGAAAATACTGCCACAACCCTCACTGCCATCAAGACGAGAACGCTTTTGTTACGTATTACACGCTTACCGTTTCCGGCGCACCATCGCGTGAATTTCGGATGGAAAATGGAAATAGAAATCACTTGCAATTGAAATAACATTAGGCATCGCAGCAATGCCACTCCTCCGGCTGTCTGCGCATAATACACTCAATTTAATTGTTTATCGCCGCTCGGTGGCGGGCGGTTTTGACGCCAGAGGCGGAATGGGTACAATGTTCATGTATGAAATCAGCACTCGTTCATTGGAATATAATTGATTTGTGGGTTACATATTTATAAAGGATTTCACGTCTAAAAACATATTTTAGGTCTTTAGCTCTGGGAGGAATCTTTTAGAAAATGGATACTTTAACAAGCCCAATATCTACGATATTCCATCTACTTTATTACCTACTGTTCTGTTAAACCCGTTATATTGACTTATTTTGAGTATATTTAAAGTAAAGTCTACTCATCTTTATTTGGAAAGTCACTATTCCATGGTGCCTATTTCGGTGAATCCTAAAGGCGCGGATTTTAAACGTTCATCTTAATTGAATTTTTATTTTACCAAAATAGACAATCTGCTCTCTCCGACATCTACACAATTTACATAATTTCATGCGGTTTTCTGTAAATAAAATAAAACATCGCAACTTCTTACATTTACCTGACTCTATAACACGAATATTAAAATTCACGAAGGCAACAAGATGGTAGGATGCCATTAAAGCACCGTTTGCATATGTTCTCTCTTGCTCACAAAGGATGCCATAGCCATGATCAACAAGTTAAACGTGTTCATATAAAATATAAATTGTTACACATTCCTGAGGCATGAAACATTCGCATGAATTTTCATCTTTCATGCCAGGCGCCCTTAAATCGTCAGAAACAAACAATTAACACGTTCAGATTGACAGTAACAACCCAAGTACAAGAGCAGGATCATGCATAAAACCCAAAGATGTGGTTGAAAATGACAAATTCCTGTTATTTTCTAGCATTACAAGGTAATTAACAGCGGCAGTTTTGAAGTGTTGGATAATTAGGAGTTTGGATTTTAATACAGTGGAGGTGATGGGAGAACGACAGTGTACTAGATTATGATTCAAGTCGGTAAATTAAAATAACCTGGGGGATAATTGAGCCGAATGTATAATTTGCAATAATGTGAGCAAATTACAAGAGTTTATCTTGAATCAGAAGGTACCGTTTATGATGACGCTAATCATAGATCTCATCACAGCATGATCAGTAAATCATATACTCAATGCAGATCATGAATGAGTAAAATAAGTAGAAGCGTGGTATTTACTATTTTAATTAGAGGTATTTATTTTTAGCACAGTGCACTTTATTATTCCTTATATTCATATATATATATATATATATTTCGATTCCTATCATATTCTTTATGATTCCATTTGTGATGAGCGTTGCCTTCATTAGTCACAGTAAATTTGCTCGCAGTCACAATGTGAGCGAATATGCAGCGGTTGAAATGTTGATCCGAAAATGCATTTGCATCATCGTGCATATCTGTGCTGTCTCCCGCATCTCCGCCAAACAGCCGCCACCACTCGGTCGTAATCATAATATATAATACATAATAAACCGATGATCGTAATCTAGAAAGGCGTGCGATGGCCAGTTGCACACAAAGGAGTGCAGATCGGTGCAAGCTCCAAACACAGCTGAGATGATATCCTGCAGCTTCTTGGCCCATCAAGGCACTGCACAGTCCCGCCATATCTTCCCATAACGCAGCTCTTACATAAACGTCATTGACAAATAACCCTATCTTTGCAAAGTTGCCAACTTGCAGGTCGATGATGACGGCGCGAGAGGTCAGGTACGGCTGAAAGTTGCATTAGTGACTGACATTTTCCAGGGCTATGATTGATGTTTGTGTCGTGTGGATAAGACAAAGTTCCTACAGTCTCAAGAGCATCTCAAATTAAGGATATTTTTATTATTATATTTTTATTTCATTTCTGATTTCCACCAGCAGTGAGTTTATATATCTCCGAATCAAATTTATTTCGACTCAATCTCATTGGATTCCGAGCACAAGGTTTAATAAGTTTGCGACTCGGACGACATTTTGGTGGTGGAGACGATAAGATGCGGGTGCAACCCCGACGATGATGGCATTAAAGCTATAGTTTGCTAGTGTGGCGGGTGCGAACTAGTTATATTGATTCCAAAGTTTCTGGCTTGATGGTTCTCTAAAGAGTTAAAGAGTGTAAAAGTTAGAGTGATAACAGGAGATGCACCGCCACCGGCTGGGGTCATGGCATCTAACACATATTGTGTCACCCTGATTTATATCGTTTATTCTCTTATATTCAACTTTTCGGAAGTCACCAACCTTTTGCTTCCTTGCTTGAAATGATAAGTCACCAAAATAAGTTGCTCTTATATGCTGATTCCCTCAGAATTTTTTCTCATAACCTCGTTATTTGACTACATAATAAGCACCAATAAAAATTACGATGCCATGACATCATTAATCGAAACCTATGCTATTTCCATGTTCTATTTAGTAAGCTGTGCGTATGTCGCATCACATGTGACGGTCATTCGAATAAAATGATAATGAAATATTGTTTTCACGTCGTGAGCGGCGTCGACTGCACATTGGCAATAGGAAATCGTATTTATTGTTCATGCTATAGTCGATAAAAAAAATTTGGCTGTTTCGTCACTCTGTCGCCGACGCGTTGGTCTGGTTTAATGCGCGCATAATCTCAATGCTTATAATTGTCTTATCTTGTACAAGCGATGAGATCATCTCTTTGTGGTCGCGACGCTTGCTTTGCATTCGATGTGCGCATAAACTGTAATCAGAGAGACATAAGAACAGAGAACACTTAAGGCAACTTTAAATTATGTTTTGTTGTTGGGCACGTCTGCATTACATCCGAATAGAAATTGTTTTACCTTTCTAAAACTGAATATTACATTTGTAATCAAATTTTTATTCAATTTGTTTCCATAATAAAATGCAATAATGAAGAAATAATCTTCTCATCAAACAGGAAATAGTACGTGTGTTATCTGCACAACATTTGTATGCCGCTTTCATTACTTTTATGATTAACTGCGGTTTTGTCCATTTCATCGCGTCCCTGACAAAATAATAAAATATCAGTTCAGCGCTTTAAATAGAAGAAACAATTGTTGCCAGTTATTGGATGTGGTTTGGTATACCCATTTGCTGCGTGCACATCGTACTGACCAATAATCACATATTGATTAAAAACTGGTACATGTAACATGTTAACATAATGGTGGGTGGCACACTCGAGCCAAATCGCAACGGTCTACGCGCAGATCAACGCTCGAAATATAATTTTATAACTTCCTTATGGTGCAATTATTGCTTCTATATACTAGACGATTTCTGGTTTCTATGAATGAAGCATAGTCAATGCTGACTCAGACTGCATTTGTTTCGGACGCATTCATCGCGAATCTGGTCAACTATAAGAACCTCGCAACCCCTGCAACTTCGCAATATTATATTAATATAATACGATAGTATCCTTAAATTTGCATTTGATTTTTATGCTCGTGCATCAGTGGTTTACTGCGCTTCCAAATGCGCTGCAAACGCAATTGGGAATATATGAGGAGGTGGAAGTTTTTTCACTGAAGTGATGGAGGCGAGAATCTTCTAGGTTAACAACCACGCTTAACTTTACGTGTCAACAGTCAGTCTCCCAAGACACATTGGAGCTGCCGTTTCGATATAGACCGAGGTGAGAACCGTGAGGTTGTGGTTGTGGTTGTGGTGGAGGGCGGACGGTGGACGGGCGGGTATGGTGTCGAATGCATGGTTCCCCGAAGCGCCGTAACTTTCTTATCTCTGATCAGAGGAATAGGGGATAAATATTTTAAAGAGCATCTGTTCGTCTCACGAGAATCAACAGAAGCCGTCAACTGTCTACGAATTCACTTAGAGTTTTCATCAAGTGATTATTCATACAAATGATGAACTTAGATGCTTTTAAACTATACCAGTTTTTTAGAGGTTTCTATTGAATTTCTTAGGAATTTAAGTTTCTTCTTGCTGCACTGCATTTTTTCTGTCTCTTGTTCGACTAATGTCTAAAATTGCATGTCACTCATGAATAGAAAAGTGGAATATTCACTACATCCCAGTTGATTGGAGAATTCTCACTATAGAAGAAAAAAACACGAATTGGAATAAATCATATGCGACCACTCAAGAATGACGCGCTAGTCAAGTGTTTGGTGTGCTGCTGAGCTGTGGTGGCCCGACTGCAAACCGGAAGTTTTAGGCCTATCGTTGCAAAAAAGTAATAAATACCTCGGCATGAACGAAGGCGTGCTCGTGATGAGAGCTAAGTCCACTCGACGCCTGTTTGAATGACTCGAGAGGGCAATGGCGACGCGACTACCTCAAGCAGCAAGAACCACAATCAGCAACTGTCCTCTTCACATAATCTGCATAAAGCTAGGGTGGATATCACCACGCTACCTAATGACTGACTACCTCTCGTTCTGGGTTTAGTTAGTAGTCTACATTTATGCTTTGGTGATAGAAAAACTCACAATTTGAATATATTTATGGTTAGATAAATAAAATGCACTTATATGGGGGGCTCATTTTCTTGGTGTTTCTCCGCGTCGAAATCTTGCCACTCTCTTGAGGCGCTCACGTTCCGACGGTTAGTTACGCGTGAAAGGGGGGAATGTGTGCGCACACATCACCAGAAAGCGAAATGCCCTCAGTCACAGCAAGAGTGGGGAAGGGGCAAAGCTTGAGGAGGATTCTTTCTAAAAGCGTTGTCGAGATTTATCCGCCATGCATGGAACTAATCCATCATAACTTTTCAACGCTCACGGATTTCTTAAACGCTCCAATCACCATTGCCAAGCAGTAAAATCATAATGCCCTCGACGCACTTAATATTGTTCATTTATTTTTTCTGACAAATTCACATTTTTAACCCAAGCCTAACCATGAAAAAATATAACTTAAAGTTCATCAAACTTCTATTTTATTTTCTTACGGGCATATAAATAAAACTTCTCTCAATCAAAATCCCTTTCAACTAGTGATTTGTATCAACATATTTCTTTTCTTGTTACCCTCTCTTTCTTGTATGCTTTCTTGTATTTATGTCCGCTTTTACGGCCCATTTGCTGCTTGCCTAATAAAAATGTAAAGCACTTCCTTTACATAATTTGTTCTGGTATTAAGTTCTCGCTGTCTGTGGCGGCGGCGGCCGCCCGTCGTTTGTCCACCAACCACCTCCTTTATATCATTCCCTAAATGGTGCGTGTTTAGGTTTAGTGTAAATGTGCTCACGACTTTGTTCGCGCCTCCGTTGAGGGCTGGAGGCGGCGGAGATTTCCATCGGGGTCGCGTACGTCGTCGGATTAAGGCGGGACGCTTGACACATAATCATGCTCGGGTGTGCAGACGAAAGTCGTACAACAAGGGGTTTAAATTTGACAATTCCAACCAATTGTATGTAATGACTATGTTTGCAATTATTTTCAATCTTTTCTAACTTGGGAATAATTTTATCGTACATTACTGCATCGAATGTTACAGTGTTGCAATTGTTAGACAATACTCAGGTGGCCATAGAATGAGGTTAGGTTAATAGAGTTGATGAAATAGTAATGAACATATTTAGGCAACTCTCAAGTGGGGATTATCTAAGTTGATTTATCATGCATGTAATTAATATAATTGTCCGAAATTTAACACCTTTAGGCCTATGATCTGTGATTTAATTATTATTAATTTAGCACTATCAAAGCAAGATGATTAGGCATCAAGCACAGGTTTCAATTCAAAGCATACGAATTGCCAACATCTTTCGCTAATGACACGCAAGTCAGGTGGACTTGAGGTTGTAAACTTTTACAGTCAGAAGATAACCTACAACTTGACTAATAAACTTGCTTAGGTACAAACTAAATTGTCTCAACTCTAACTCTCTTCAAACACTCGAAGGTGTGATGAGATGCCGTCCGACAAGATAACAGATTAGCTAGATGTTTCTCAAACAAAAGTTTATTCATCCAGTGAAATGATATAATTAGCTAATGTAGATCTGGAGTAGCAGGAAACACACGCTAGACAATCGCAAAAGTGCACTGACTTTGCGTTTGCGATTCTATTTATAAACTCTATGATGTAGACATGTGGGCCCACGCGGGAGCATCGGAATGCTTGAATTCTCAATTCAGCACCACGTCGCCGACGTTGGCCCAAGTTGACGACATTCGTCTGGCGCAAGGTCTACCATCAATATCATACCGATCAGACCCCATTCGCCCGGCTGGCTCCGCATATGCGGCAGGTGTGGCTGGTGAAGATTTAGTGCGCATTCATCCGCGTGATGCACAAAATGCACAAAATTTCGACTGCAGCGTGCATGTATATTCTGTATATTCTGCCAGCATGCCTGCAAACCAGTTCGTGGTGTATATCACCATATATGTCCGCTCTATTGAACTGCGCTGAACACCCGAATAAAAATTACACACCTGGATATAAGAAAATGAACGTAAAAAGTATTTGATGGGTTCATTCAATTTATGGCCGTGGTAATGTCATTATCGATTCGTAATCTGGCGTCTGCTTCAATAATATTGAATCAAGTATTTATCAATGCATTTTTTTGGCCTACATGCGGGCTACATGTTGCAACGTGTCAGAAAATGGAGCGGCAAATTCATGCGTTCAACGTGGTTACATCATTTTTATTAATCGACCGGACAAGTCATGTTGCTATTAAATCACTTTGTGCTTATTTTGTGAGGGTTTTAAGCATGTTTATTACTGGAACATTTGTGACTTGTGATTTTATTTGCTTTGCTCTTTGATCTCACTGGTCTTAAGTAATTTTGACAAGTGGATGTGTAGTGCAAATCCTTCTGAATAATGTCATACTCGTGATAATGTGAAAACAAATATTGGCTCTCTTCCGACGATTCTGTTTGCCAAACAAATTCCAGACGACAATTGAACGAACACGCCTTAGAGTGAAGGAAACCACTCGTGAATAAGCAAACTTTTAACTCTTTGCTGACATTTTCACGACGAACCAATTCAAGCAGATTACAATTACACTCCAAATCAAACACTTCACTCTCTGATCCAATCAATATAGGTAAATAATATCTTCATTTAATAATAGTTATTTTAGTCAACTGAAAAATGGACCAGCAACTAAGAAAATACCATCTGGGAAAAATTTTAATTAAATTAAGATCTCACGACGATGTCTTCTATACATTGGCTCTTGTCATGGTTCCTTTTTGTTGAGGCAATGGATATTTGCTTGCTGATAATTTTATTATACTTTGCAAAGAGTGTTTCAAAGTGTTTCAAATTAGGCGCACGTGTTTGGAGTTGTTTTATATTTTTCGTAGGCTTGTTTCTATGTGATATCTGCATGTAAGACAATTGAACTTTGTGCGGCCGCTTACGAGCATATTTAGGGCATGTTGCAGGTCGGAACGATAATGCTGAAACAAGTAACACAAGTTACAAGTCTCGGGCGTAATTCCAAACAGTGCGATAGGTCTACGGTGGCTCGTTTGGCAATGCGCCCTGCTCGGGGGTGTGGAGTCGTCGGGTTATTCTCAATTGTATGTTACATCATTTTCGGGTTTATTTATTTGCTACGTGCTGCTACCTACTTGCCATGCGCTTGTAAACATCAGGTTTTGTTCTACTTCTAAGCTTATAACCCAGAGCCACTTCACCTTAAATATTATTGGGGACAATATCAGATTGGAGTGGAAAATAGATATTAAATATGTAGAATATTATTATTAAGTAACAAAATATTTGAAAAAATGGCTGGCAACCTCACATTTTTCGCAATTTTTTCTCTAATATATGTTTAAGTGAAGGAAGTATAAATGGAACTCCGTCGCGCGTAGGGGTCTGGGGTAAGGGTGAGAATAGTGCTTACGTGTTTGGAATGCGAATGGCCGTCCAGATTGATCATATTAGCAGCAAATTACGCGACCGGCGAGCTTTACCGTCATACGCCTGCGCTACATCCCCACACACTCTCGGACTTTCTTAAGCTCCGCTAAGGAGTTGTTCCGCGTCTCTTTTTCTGCCATCTTCTTGTTACTACGATACGCTCAAGTCATGTCTCCGCCGGATAACCGGCACTCATGTGCCACGTTCGTGGGGCCTTTGATAATTTCGAAAAGTTGAAAGAGTCATGCGCTAAATATGCATGAAAAGTTTTATAACAAAGCAGCGTCCTGTTGTGGCGCAGAGCGTTTTAATGCTGTTTTCTTTCTTTCTTTTTTTTTAATGGTTCCACAACTTTTTTTCACGCATTTTAATAAATCAGGTTGGAATTGATCCGACAGCATAGAATGGCTTAAAGCGCCGCACAATGTAAGCACTTTTAACCTAGATTCATTGTTAGTGCTTCCTAGCTGGTGCTTCAATCCCTACAAGTGTAAAATCTGTTATTAATGCCTTCGATTTTTATATCCAATTTGATTGCTCTCATTGACTTTTGTAGACTTGGATAAAAAATGACACTTTATTTGAGCGCAAGGCAGAATTTAAAATTCCAAGCGAAGAAAGTTCTTAAAGTCTTTCAAGCAACCACGTTTGAATAGCATTCATTCATTCATTCTGGTTTGTTTCGGATCATAAATAAAGCAGATATGGTGGGCTTTTGGGTAAGATGTTTACC
>JAODIE010015249.1:64898-87458 GCA_027575565.1 Diploeciton nevermanni
CATTCATTCATTCATTCTGGTTTGTTTCGGATCATAAATAAAGCAGATATGGTGGGCTTTTGGGTAAGATGTTTACCGCGATGGTGGCGGCATTCTGCGGTCCCATATCTGGCGGTGCCGTCCTCGGTACAACGCGAGAGATATTCGAATTTTGAGATGATCTCTCTCGACTTGATACCAGTCGTCTTGGCGCGTGTGGTTATTCACATGCGCCCCGGATTCGACTGTTGGCCCGGCTGTGCTCCCGGTGGCTTGCTGCCGGTTGCAAAACGGGCACTCGTGAATATTTACAAGTGTTATGATATCTCCTCTTCGACACCCAGTTGCGCTACCGCCACCTCTCGCGCACGCATATTGGCTCCCGCTGTTGCAGATGCTTACCATTTACCACTTGCAGATCTTACACGTACGCTTGAGGCATATATTCGGATAAACGAATTTTATCATGTTGAACGTGACGGTCTGTGTTGCTGGTTTTTGGTACAGAACCCCTGCACAACTAATGCATACAATCTTAAACATTCGCGACAGGGTGAATTTTTAGCAGATTACATCAATATTGATGCCTGCGATGCGACAATTGCAATCATCAAATATACGCTATGGTGGCAGTAATATTCATCAAGCACGCTCGTTAATTGTCATCTTTTCAATTCTCATGCCCATTGCGCTTATTCGCTTAATTTGTGATAGACATATAGTTATGAATTATTATTACTTTTTTCAAAGTCGAGTTAAACGTCACCTTTCAATGTCCGGGCGTGATGCGCGGCCTGCTGGAAATATTGATTTATGATATAACTCGTCGGCATTGCGTAGAAGAGTCAATTGATGCCACTTGCGAGTTAAATGGCTAATTTAGAATCAACGCGTGCGTTCGTGCGTGCCGGGCGACATTACTAGCTGGAATTAACGGCATCGACGCCGCGCCGGCACCACGTTATGAGAAGAGAAGGAAGAGCAGGCGTTTAATTTGTCTGGAAATTTTTCAACAAGCTATTATCACTGTGCTTCAGTGACAGATAACTGCCGAAAATTTGCATTACAAATTAGGACTAATATGGTGGTAGACTTAGGAATGATAAGTGATCTTCAAGGATTACTTGACATTACATAACGATCGCTGCCAGTTCTTCACTAAAAAGTTCAAAATGAAAAGTGGGCTTTAAAGAATGTAGTTTATATCGCATATAATAAATAATCCGTAGGCTGTCATAACAGACAATTATAACAGTTGAAACAGACATCATTGCGCTAAGTGTTTCACTCAAAGCACTCTCAAGTATTTAATCAGGATGGACTCCTGCATTCCAATCAAATTCTCTGTTGTGACAATAAAAGTGTTCCGTATGGTAATAATTTGAATACTTTGTAACATATTATGTGTTCGGTATACACAGTGAATTATCGTCCAACAAAAAGAAGAAGCTTCTGTTTGTCATGTAATGTTTGTAATATTCATGCCTTCCATCAGTAAATAATCCTATACTATTGCTACTGTTTTCATTTGCTCAACCTCGTAACAGTTTTTATTTGGTTATTTGTGGGCCTTTATTAATTTATGTGGTGTTCTTATGTAAGTGCTCAATGGCAGAGTGCTTTTAAGGAAACGACATCAGCGAGTAAATGACCAAGTACCAATCCAACAATGCCCAAATTACTATAGGCACGCGGGGGAAGTACAAAATGTGAATTGGTAATAAAAGAATGCGACTATGGTGATCACAACTACCGGCGCGGTGCTAGCCTTAATTCGAGTTAAACAATGCCTGAAACAATTCTCTGATTGTTGTGTGGAGTCTAGATATTTCCAGATCGATCACTACCTTGCAGCGACGAAACATTAAAGGGTATACTGTAAACAAACCAGGTTATAGTTTTTATTGACATAGAAAATGGTTTCTTTGAATTGAAATGAATAGAAAGACAATTTACTTATAGTTTTCTCTAATTTTAATTCTTTTCATTTTTCCTGACTCGTGTCTTTTTGCTCCGAAATGTTCTCCCAGTAAAAATTGCTTCGGAGGGTGGCATTGGGGCATGAGGCTATGGGCGCGCCTCTTCTCGTTTTGTTGGAAAACTTGTGTTTTAAGAATCGGTATCAAATCCCTATAAAGCTATCACGTACACCTTGGCGTTTCGGGCGGCATATGATCGTTACGAATAGCAAAATGAACGCAGAGCCGGTAGCGGCAAGTATCCCCGAAGAAGATGAGGCACGGCTACCAGCGGCTTGTGGCTGCACGCTTCCATGCATACAACGCCTTCGGACTTTAGAGTCGCTTCGCCTTCAAACCGCCGCCGCCGCCGCCGTCGCCGTCTTCGCGCCCATCTCCCATCCTTGAAATCCATGCCAGTGCATGTGCTGCTCTCATTCTTTCGTTCGCTCTTTCAACTTTTTTCTCACGCCACCCATCCGCCCTCGCACATATGAGTTTTGCGTTGACTTGTGTTGCTTGTAGCTGTAGTTCTAGTTTGCCAAGTTGCGAGCTGTTGTGTCGTCGTTTAGCGGTATTGGTGGTTGTTCGAAATACGGAATCCCTACACAATCTTCTCGCCAACTCGTATTACCAAAGCCTCACACCTCACAACAGCAGTACGAGTGCTGGTATCATTTACAGTTGAAGTAAAACAAATAAATGCGTCAACTTGAAATATACGGATTCGGTCATACAATTCCTGCAACTTTTAATATTTATTATGTTTTAATTGAATTCGTGGATAATTAACTGTCGGCACATTTCAATTTCTAAGAGGGGACTTCAAACACTCTTATTATACAAACAGATCCTCTTTTAACTTGATTGATGTCGAGAGGGATTCATGTAAAAGAAGTCTTTCATCGTGCACTAACGTTGTAGCATGTTAGTAAGCAAACGAAAAAGCGATAAACGAACAAGATCAACTTCTGTTTTATTCTTAGTTAAGCTCACTTGCGATCTTAAACAAACTTATTCTATATCTTTTTATCGAACTTTGTAACACGCGGTTTCTGTTCGTGAATAGCCAAAAATTGTGTTACAACATTGTACTCGCAGTACTTAAGACAGAAACCATGTGTATGAACTAGTAACCATACTTTCACGCGTCTATAATGTTTACGCTCCAGGGTTTCCATTGGCATAGTTTAAAGATTGCACCAAAACAGACAAAGTGGTGAAGTGCTCGCCGATCAAATTTGAACTAAAATGCCTTCGCAATTTGTTTCGAAAATTTTAAAGTGCAGTCATCTTTCAGCGGATTAAATTGCTCGAAAATATCGTTTGCGCCATCGTATTATTAACGTCGTTGTTAACAATGGTAGTGCACGCCAAAGTGGCAAGCGCAGCAAAGCATCCAGAGTCCGGATTTACTGGCAGCCACCAGATTTCTATGTGCTCGCCACCCCTACACGCAAATTCAAATAAATACATGCATGTGCCTTTTGCACCCGACCGAACACGACGATTGAGGAGGTTAAGATAGGGTTAGGTTCACGTGGTTCCCAGCACATTTTGTGTTCCCATAATAGTGAAACGTTTTGGTAACGTCGTAACGATGGTAAAATGCGTGCTGTCACGACGACGTCGTTTCTTCTCCGGCAGCACGTTCACCGCCGCCTACCTTGGGGTGTGAGGCCGGGGTGGAATATGAGCAAGTAGGACGGGCGTCAGGCTGGTCCGTCGCCGAGTTTGATAATAACGATAATAATGTGTCTGCTATTCGATGCACGCGATCTCCTTTAAGACGTCCTTTAACTTCCCGACACCTCGTAATACGATGACCTATGAGCCTGCTCCACAGTCCACGCTTGTATGCATACCATCCACGGGCATTTTAAAATTCAGCGAGCGTCTACGACATTTTGTTTGAAAAACAAATTTGCACAAATAAAGTAAAACTTTTCTCGGGTACCAGGGCTCTATATGCGTGGTAAACGGGGTAACGGGGGTCTTTTAGCGTGCTTAACAAGCGCCTTGTCGACATCTTCCTCGTTTTCCTGCACTTTCCAAAAAGGAGCAGTAATCTACACAGCCCAGCGCGATGAAAACTCAGCAGAAACTATTTATTCATGTTTATGCAAATACCTCTTACGTGCTTTTCTTACATCTCGGAACACCACAAAATACATCATATTAATTGCTTGCCCATTAATTAAACGCCGGCATAATAATCTTGTAGAACGTGCATTAAGTTATGTATCATATTTTGTGTAATTGGACTAATCTTCATTTTGTTTTCTTTCAGAATGAAGATGACTTAACATTTGATGCAACCAGATCAACAAACCATATACATAGTCAGTCTAGTCAACACATAGAAGACAATGAGCATTGGCTTACCAAGTCATATCGCAGAATAAAGAGGGGATGGTTTAACAGCGACTGGAGTATTTTTGGTACCACAACAACAACAACAACAACTGAGGCACCAGAAGGAGAAGAAGAAGATACCGAGATTGAAGGACAATCACAACAACTAGTCGAAGGTGCTTCCAGTGAGAAATTGCAGTCACGCGAAGAAGAGGACGACTATGACACTTTGGCACTTAGTAGTGATAATAAGAACAACCACCAAAATCCACCAGAGTAAGTATACTAGCATTTAAACTTTTAAATAACTACATTCTTAATGAATGAGCCTGTTTTAGTGGCGGTTTTGATGATGATGAAGACTTTGAAACGTCTGGTCATCACTCGGGCGAAACACCAATCACGGATGATGGACCTAAACATCCCGTCTACTACCGCATCCATTTCACACTGATGGAACCTTACTTAGACAAGGAGAAAAATCACGATGACTACAAACGCTTAACAGAGCAAATTGTAGATAACATCGATCAGATCTATAAGGATGTTGCCGGAAATCAAACTTCAACTGTTGTTAAAACTAAGTAAACATTTTTGTTTATATATTTATAAGTAGACAGCATTCTATTACTCACACATTTATCTATTTCAGGGCACGGAGGGAAGACTCATTCTCTACTTTAGTGACGGTAGATATTCAGAGTGAAAATTTCAACAATGGCAACTTGATTAGAAAAAAATTTGAAGATCAAATCAATACCTACAGTATCGGTAGTCTGCCTGTTAAGCCAGATGATTTTAAATTCCAAGAATTTGAAGGTAATTTTAATCGTTTGCAATTTAATTTCTTACTTGCTTTGACTGTTCTTTAAAAACTGTATTATGTTGTTTAATTTATTTTTATTTACTTTACTTTATTATTCTTTTTTATTTCAAAGACAAAAAACCACCAAAACCATGTACAGATGAAGAGATTGAGTGCAAAAACGGTCAATGCCTGCCAATTCATGTACGTTGTAATGGTCGAAACGATTGTTCTGATGGTACTGACGAGGAAAATTGCCCTGGTATGATTTTTATTTTCATTTATTGTTTGTATATATTTTCCAATGCCAGCTTTTTTTATATTGCTGCATATCGTTTTAAATTTGCTATTTATTGATGTCATTTCGGTGTTGGTTTGGTTATTTATTCCGCAGGTGATAGTATGTTTAGAATAATCATTTTCCGCATGAATTTTTGTTGAGTGGAATTATGTGATATTTATTCAACATTCTAAATCTGTACATATAAGTTTATCATTTGGATTTGAAACTACAATTATATAGCATTATTTATTACCAAAGATTTGAGGATGGTCTTGGATTTTAAGGTGGAGATGACATTGGCAAATGCTAGCTGCTCAACAATCTGATGCTGACCGCTGCTGCTTCTTCAAATGCTGCTTGACTAATCAGTGCATTCGGAAGATTTGAATTAGTATTCTATCATTTCAAATTTTAAAAATAGGTGCAGATGATGATGCTGATAATGAAGTAGAAATAGATTTCACAACCAAACCGTCCGAAGTGCGGCCACAGAAACCTAGATGTCGTGCGGATGACTTCATTCAGTGTCATGGGTCGGAAGCAACAATTTGCGCGGATCAAGAATGCGATGGTAACAAGGATTGCCCGCAGGGAGAGGACGAAGATGAAGAGAAATGCGGTTATTCTCCTAAACGTAAATATTAAGGAGCTGTTTGAGTTTTGAAGAACTAACAGATGCCAAACCTGTAATCCTTTGGCAACAAACACTGCAGATGTGCAACAGCTAATATAAATACTTCACTAAGACCGTTTTTAGTTATCAGCTTAGCAAGTAATACCACAGGCTGCAGATTCCATGGTTCTGATTTCTGCACAATAATTGTTGTTGGCAGTCTTCAAGTGTCTATCATAATCTAATATATTTTCCTTTTTAGCCTGTGCTGTCTTTGAGATCTCCTGCGACATCCGCCGATGCATTCCTGAGAGTCAACGCTGCGATGGTAACTACGACTGCGAGGATAAGACGGATGAACAAAACTGTCCAGGTAACACTTGAATTTCTGTCAAGCCAGTTTTCCATTGTCAGCTATGTCAGATCAGTCTAAGAAAGCCAACCTATTACTGACCTACTAAGAAAGTTACTGATTGTTTTTTCCCGTGCGCAATGCGTTCAGTTTTAACTCGATGTGTTAGCGGCGGCAAAAAAGCGGCGTCGCATTGCAGCGCGCAGAATGCATCTTCACAGATAATCATGTTTCGGGTTTCGAAGCTAGCGCAAGGAATGATTTGTCGTTCGGTGGCCGCCCGTTGATTGCCACCACCCGCTGGTCGTAATAATGCGAACTCGACGCAATCATACTTTATTCATATTACACGTACTTACAAGTAGCGCGAGTGAGTTTCCGTGGTTGGGGGCGGCTGATACAGCCGTTGCGTTTGGTAATGGCGGCGATTCACCTCGGATTCAGATAAAATTACTCTTCGGCACCCGCAACAATTTCGGCGCAGGAGCGGAGAGAAATAGGATTGCACAAACGACCCAAAACTTTCCACCACCAACGTTGATGTTTGTCGGGAAATTATATGCAAACACGTTGGTGAAATCATTTTTACTCGTTATGACAATGCGCATTCACAAAGCTCGTAAAACATGATTACATTTCTGCTTCTCGTGTCACACTATTTGTTTTCAATAAAATAACATTGCTTGGTAACAAGAAAGCGAGTATAATGAAGTGAGTTTCGTCTAAATTAGAAGGCAAAAGAAATTAAGTTTTCTTGTTTATGAAGCTAATAAATTTAGTGAATTTTTGGTAATGTATCTGAAGCAACAGAATGTTCTTTCTGGCACATTTGTAGCCTCTGTTGAATGTCTTTTTCCCGAAGGAAACATATAAAAAATGCCGAAAACATTGGATGTTGTTGGGATACAACAACTAGCTTTTCTAGAACTCGTTACACGCGTCGACATCGTCAGGATGGGTAGATGTGACATTTGTGTTTGTTCGAAGCAAGTAAGTCATTTGTAAAACCGCTACCTTAATGGAAGGAAGTTCTTAGAGCTTGTCTTTTTTTTTTTTCGTCTTCTTCAACTCCGTCAAATTCATGTTCATCTACAGGCCCCTCCATCCCACAACTTCAAATTTATCCACTAAATTGAAATATTTTATAATCAACTTGCCACTCTTGAATTGCAATATATTTTCACAAAGTTCACTCATTCAATAGACACATTCAATAAGTGTCTGGACATGTCAGTTAGGAATAGTGAAACCTTCGAAGTGAGTTAACCACGAGTGGTTAGTTGAAAAAGCACAAGGAAGTTTTCATTCAACCACCCTACGCTACTTCTCGCACAGTTCTTGTGCGGTTCTTAAGCTCGTCGATTTTTTTCAGCGCGTATGACTTGTTCGCAAGAGCAGCTTTGTGCGCAAATAATGCTCCTTGGCTTTGTGTCCTTCCGGCACTGTACTTGTCGTCACGCGCTATTTTAGCGGATTTATTCCTTTGTTAATCGCCGCTGTTGGTGGAAGGAGGAACGAGAGCAGATTCTCTACTTTATGAGACGATTCGAGTACAAACAACTCTTCATATGTAAATTACTTATTGAATATTCATTCGAGGCTGCTGTAAAACTTTACAACTCAGTGGGGAAGAGAGTATAGTGGAGTTGACGATCGAAAAAAGTGCCTATGATAGAAATTGTCATGATTTCTTGCTTCTTCCGGATGTAGGTAAATTCTTATCAATCTAACTAATCAAAACCTACAACATTAATGCAGTGGACTCAAAGTAAGGAATAATTGGAAAAACAGGTTTCGAAGTAACAACATGTTAGCGTAGTACAAGTTTCCACCATCCCAATTTATTACAATATTATCTAATCTCTTAAATTTAATAAAACCACGCTACATGTAACTATAATCATTAAACACTGATTGCGCCACATGGCATACACGCTCTGAATGGCTGAAATAATTTCTACAAGTCTTAAAAGTTCTGCTTTGTTTTTTACTTGTGTTCGTTCAACTAATGGTCAGTTATTTAAGTAGAAATTTCAATTACACGCAACTTTTATGTATGTCTCGTTAGGAGGCGGGTGTACGCTCGTTTTCGAATACGGATAATAATTTATTCATATGGCACACTGGCAGTTTCGTAATGTAAACGACACAATTTAAAGTTAGTGTGTCAACTTTATCGTAAAACCGATGTTTTCAAGAGACAACTCCGCCGCTGGCTATAAAAATTAATGAAAATATATACGTAGGGATGAAATACATAACCACGGCGCACTATTTTTTATTAGAATTTATAGAATACGTCGGCCTCTTTTGTATAGCGCGCGCGGGGGTCGTTACGTGATAATCATTTTTATCTCTGGATGTAATTTGTACGCATGTTTTCTAGAACACGCTACGGTGATTCAAGACATCTTCTATGAATGCTATGGAGTGCGTTGAAAGAGGTAGTAGTATGGGAAAACTTTAAACGTGCTCTCCTTATTACAGGCTAAATGCAGTCATCATTAATAGGCACACCGGCGTCCAGGTGGACGACGTGTGTAATATACTATGAAAGCTTTAATATTTAAAACGTGCCATCAGTAATTACTGTTTGTAAATGTTTCTGATGCAAGGCTACGAGCGTTGTGACATCAAATTAAGTAGTTCTCACTTGGTGTGCGCTGGGTTGCCGCATTGCTGCGGAGTATATAGGGACATCTTTGGAATTAAAAACGATAAAAGTCTTGCCTCTATTAACACGGTACATAAATTCTAACACTCTCATCACACTTGATGTATAAAAATAATCAGCATTTACCATCGTGCTTTAAAATTATGAATGCATCATGCGCTTGATGAGTGACAATGAGAGTGGTGGAGTGAAAAAGCTCATCGGTGAATAACAACACTGTTTGGGTAATTGCAGCAAGTGATGAAAACTTAATCGTAGGACACACTATTACCGAGAGCGTTAGGCCAATTAAGCGCATTTTATTCGATATTTGCTTTGTATTCGACAACATTAGTGCTGTCAGGCGCCGGGGCAAACAGGAGTAAAGAAATTTAATTTGCGTATTTTGGCAAACACGCACCGCTAATTAGCGCCGCGAACAAATGCGAATCGGAATTAATTGCATTCACACGGGCATAATTCGCAATCACCTGCATTCGATTACCATGCGCTTTATGAGATCGCAGGACTCCAAATGTACTAATACCAATCATAATGCATATAGTGACTAATTAGTTACAACTGAAAAATTATCTTTGCGCACTTATCACGTTCAAACTATGAAACATTTTCAATTTGGCTCGATTATTCAGTTTGCAGAGTTTAATCATATTTTGCTGTCTTTGTTGGGTTTGATTAAAATTAATCTATAATTTAAAATGTGATTAAACGAGTGTCTGGAATCATGTTTGGAAACGAACTAATTTCGCATGTTTGAACGCGACAACTCTACCTGCGCCGCGGCGCGCACAATAGTTAATTAACTACACATATAATGCGCTGCCGCAGCGGCAACAACAATGGCAAGAATAAAATCGAATGTGAATGTTTTCATTGGCGAGAATAATGTGCTAAAATTGAAACTGCTTCAGTATTCAATATGCACATGTGATGCATATCTAGCCAGGATATCGCTTATAAAGCGTTCGCAAATAATTAATAATAATCATACATGCGTTCTGTGTCCATTGCCACGAACGTTTTGTGCTAGCAATATTGCAATGTCTATCAGAATTCTAATCTAGCACTTACCCCAATATCAATGTTGGTGCGGACATGTTAAAACAATGCGGACCTTCGGTGCTGGGTGTACATATTCACCTGCGGGATTTTAATAAACAGAGTGTTTTCGGGAGAAAATAATGAGCCGCTATATTTTTTAAAAAGTATCTAAAGTTATTTTATAGACACATCTTTATTCACTTTGTGTGTGTAATTATTAATTACCGATTTTAACTGATAGTATATTTTGCTTGTGGGTGGTGTTGCAATGAAGGCAGTCATGTGCAATGTGCAAATTTGATGAATTAATTTGAGGCTTTATTTATTCACCGTCAACGAACGTTGTCGTCTGTTGTTTACCGCGTGTGAGACAGATATTTATTACGACAATTATACGCATCAACTGTTAGACTGAAGAATCATCAATTTCAATGGTGTAAATTGATCAATATGACAGTGGAAAATGTTCAATTTAGGGCCGTGCATTTAGTACCTAAAACACTTGGTAGAAATGCATTTGATTGCAGGTTTTAACCTAAGCAGGGACTGAAATTTGATGAAATTACGTATGCTTTAAATGGTGATGTCATACATACGTATCATCGTTTAGAAATCAACAAATCCTTCATAACGCTTACATAAATTACTTTGCATCACCGTATGAGTTGCAATGAACTTTTGCCATTTGACAATAGAGATATTTAAAAGGTCAAAGTATTATTAATTCGAAATCAAACATTTTTCGCATGATTTTAGAGTAACCTATATATAGTTAGTTGGACAAGTGCAAGAAGGCCTTCCAAAATTTTCTTACTCTTGTTAATACTAACAGAGGACTGGCTATTCTGCGATTTCAGCATGGATAGAAGTCAACAACAACTTCTTCATGAGGGAGTATTTAATTACTTTAGATATGTAGTTAGATATGAGTTGCAATGAACTTTTAGATATTTGATAATGGAAATATATTTGTCATAATTTCATTCTTTGAGTACACAATATCCATCAATGGCACCATTCTAATAAATTTTGTGTCTGAAAAGAAGCGTTAGACAGGACAAGTCTCACTCTCGTAACCGACTGAGGACTATTCTGTCTAGTGACATCGAGATTAGCCATGCAATCGTACATAGTCATTGTTTACCAGTACTTGCTTATAGTTAATATTCAATAAGAAGAGGATAAGAGACAGTGACGTACGGTGGATTTATTGTCAGATAAATTCACAAGTCGCGTGTCTGATGTCGATATATTTTAGGGCTTATTTTCTGTCATATTTTCGCTACTTATGTAAATAAGTCAAATAATCCGCATGCTAGCGCTACACATATTTCTTATTTTTGTTTTCTTCGTCAATAAGCAAATTGACGAAATCATTGTTTTTACTACTTTTATTTTAATAATAAACTTTTTATATAGTAATTGAAGCGTATAAAACGCAACTGCTTCAATTCGATTTTTTATCTTTAAGTGCTCACAAGCGCCTAATGGTGGACGTATTTATGACATTAGTTGTGATAGTCTGCCGACGGCGGTGGCCTGGCTTCCGACCGCCGCCCCCACTACGTATAGATTATTTTAGTATTGCGACATTTATGAAATTTCGTGTTGTCGACGAGGTAAACTAGACGCAGAAAAACGCAACGCGAACATCATTATGTAATGCACTAGTTTTTATATACCACGTCTTTTCTGTTTTCATATTTTATTCGACGTGCTTTTATTTTAGATCCAAGCTGTAAACGTTTGTTTGAATTATGAAATGAAAGCACGAATTTCTCCATTACGACTTGTACATGGAACGCAAACAATTAACACACTAGACTATAGATTTCATGTGTGCCTTATTGTCTAAAATAAAAATAGTGTAAAACAGTCCGCGAGTTATTGGTTATTGAGGATGCAAGTGAAGAATTCAAAAACGGAATTGCTGCTATTGAAGTCCGAAGTATGTCGAGGAATTAATATCATCCCTGAACGAACACTGCTATAAAGTCGCAGAGTAGAGTTTCTCGTCGGCGTAATTACACTCGGAAATTTCCTATCAATATTTATAAATTCATCGAATGCAATATAGTTTTAATTATTCCTGTTTAGCAGGTGGCCAATGACCAATATAGTGCGCTTTTTTTATTTCGTTTTCAGCTGAAGGATGCTTTATTTTTACGACGGCATTCCTGCTAAGGGGTCAAAAGTAAACAGCGCACCGCGTTAAACGGCCAGGCAAATGAATGGAGCATAAAAATATGTAGGATGCACATTCTGCGTTCGCATTTTATTCGAAAATCGCGTGCATTCTATTTGTTGTTGATATTCTCAGCCTTTTCGCCTGCCATGTTATAATTTCATTGCTTGTCGTATATTACTCCGTATTTGCTATCAATTTATTTGCAATTAAATTTTAATGGTGCGTGATATACAATTTCGTATATATAATATGCGTCGGGATATTAAGGTGTGGCTTCGGCTTGCTAGATAGACTGGTGCTTTAATCAAATTTTTCGCTTTTTGCTGTTTTCGTGCATGGCGTATGTGTTTATGATTTAAACACGAAACAAACGACAGACGATTGTATTTTCTGCGGTCGCATTTTGTTTTTTCTTCGTATTTTTGTGTCGTGCTGTCTTGCGGTACCGTACCAGGCACCACGTGACTCTTCATTCTGCAAATGTGAATTGTGTGTTGAGGGGCGCATAAAACTAGCGACTTCTTTGTCGTCTTACGATCTAGACTATTGCACTCGTGCTATGGAAACCTAACTGGTGGTTGAAAAATTGCGAACAATATAACAACACTTTAAATGATACAAATGAAATTCGTTGATTATATTCTTCACACTTCAAATAGATTTCCATCTCTTTTGGGAATCTGAGTTTGGTCGTAGTTATTAGGTTGTTTTCTCCGCATATTAATAAGCATACATGTAAGTATATTCTATCTAAGCACGCAATAACAATGCGACGCGAAAATTGCAAATACATTTATGGAAATCGAGGATTTTAACGCGTTAGCGCATTGAAACGAAGCCAGCCAGTAGGGGAGTGCTGCTGCTGCTGCTATAAGGCAAACATTTCCCTCGGCAGCAATTTCGGGAAACAACAATTTTACAAAACTCAATAGAATATTACAAGTGTAACATGAATATTTGACTCTTTAAACAGACTAAAAATTGTGTAACACAGTTTTATGACCAAGTCTCTCTGATGCGCTAGTTTCCGAATAAAGTTGGTGTCATCAATAATGCAATCAAAGACTAGCAACCGTCCACTAGATTAACATTCATTGTATGCACCACTCTCTGGACATGTTGATGAATGAAACATTTTAAATAGTTGAAAGATTCGTTAATAACCGATATCATCGGTTATTATTAGCCATATTAAAATATGCACATTGCTCTATTAATTTATATCATTTGCGTAGCGCACAGTGTTGCGCTTCAAGGATACAATTAATAACGATCCTAAGCATCGGTCGTGTGCGGGCCGAGCATTTTCTTTCGCTCGCGATGCACACATTGGCGGCGGCGATATGATAATTGCACGATCGTGAGCATGCATACACGAAGCATGCGATCATCCACCATAGCGCTGGCCATTTGGATGCGCCTCGCGCCAGGCGTCTCGTCGTTATCAACAAATAGACAACATCTAATGCCGTACGTCATGCGGTGGCAGCGGCGGCGGTGGCACAGGCGACCGGCTACGGCGCTCGTAGTCATGTTGACAAACGCACAAGGGAACGAGTATGTCTCGCTGCTGTTCCCGATGGTGAAGGCATCATCGGTATTACAATTGCGGTCCCCGTTTCGCTCCACACGCAATCGACCCTCGATGTTCCGGTCAACCAACGAGGATAATGCCCACCCAATAATACTAACAGACTGCGACACCTGTGATGGGTGTCACAGGGTGATGTCAATAATAGGGAAGAATGTACTAATTGCAATAGAATTTACTCTCTTGAGTTTTTATTTCGTACAATTTGAGGTATTTATACCTCAATTTAGTGTAGTTTTGGGAGTAAGGTAATGAAAGCTAGGATGGACTGGGACTGAGCTTTATTAAACCATTTAGGGGTAATTTGAGAGAGAATTAAATGTGACGCTAGTTTTGGTTGAGCCAGATGTGTCTGACGAAATTATATTATTTTCTATATAGCCTAAGTAAACTACAATAAAAGCTAAGATGACTTACTCTGTAGTTAGGCAACCAAATATATAATGACAACTTGATGAAATAAACATAGAAAATTTATAATCTTTATATTTCGGTACGGCTATGACCGAGTTTGACACTTTAATATATTTTTCTATATTCCATTACCAGTTAAAGTTTATAAAATAAAATATTCTATCGATTTGTCATGCGACTTTTATGCTTTTAGCAATCAAAGAATCTAATGGTTTTATAACACCACTCAGGGTTTTTGTCAATATCTCAAAGAAAATTGATAGACATTCAAATTAAACTAGCAGCAAGTATAATTATCGAACTCAAAATAAATCCGAGGCCAATTCAATTTCGAATATAACAAATGGGCGAAGATGTGCAGATCTAAGCTGCTTAACAGTTGCAACAAGTCATAAACACGTCGATTAAAAACAGATAAAGAATGTTATACATATAACATCTGTATGGTAGTATTTGCACAAATGTGCACAGTGTTTGTAATGAAAAGAATACTCGAAACGTTTTTCTATTTTCCCACCGTATGATCTCATAGCAATGCGCTGTCGTTACGCTATAATTTAAGCTCAACCACAACGCACGATTAGTATATGTCAACATTCGAAAAAAGTCACCGCTTTACGTAAACCACTCGGATTGAATGCCAATGAGTAACACTCCGATTGGGAAAGCTCGCGTTGGATGATTTCATAAATAGTCGTGATTGTATATATCGACTGATGGGGTTTATAGTGCCGAATGATGGACGGATCGCTTCGAGATTGCGGTTTTGACTTTCGACTTGGACACGCACCAAAATAAATTTATTCGATGTGGTATGCCTGCTTGCGAAATCATATTTTATTAGGCGGCGGTTTGCACGCAGCGGATGGCAAAAAAGTCACGACCAGAACAAGACTCGGAGGCCTCCGTGCCGATTGTAATTATTGCTTTTGTAAGCATGGATTGTTGTTGCTAGCGAGCTGTGGCGGCAGAGCGTCGTGAAATTGGCGACGATTTACGAGCCGGTTATGGGATAACTACGCCAGAATTGAGGGAGTAGGGGGTGAATTCGTAAAAGAAGAGGAAAAGATTATGTTATATATTAGAAAGTTTGCTAAATAATAATAGTCGATTTAACATGGTTTTCAATGATTGCAATTGATTCTCAAGAATGATCCGTTCTGTATCTTATTTGCTTGTTGCTAAGTAGATGGATAACTGGAAATTAGCGGTGAAATACTTGTTAGTTTTACCGACACCGTACTTTACCTCCATTCCATTATACTGCAACAACTACCAGGGTTATTAGCAGTTATTGGGACTGAATTCCGTAAGAGTATATATTAACACTATGCCGTCCGGGTGTTTCGTCAACATTTGTACGTTTTGCGCCGGCAGCGCTGACTCGGCTTTCTTGGCCTGGCGCCGGGCGTTCTTGATATTATCGCGAAATTATAAATTGTAACGTAAAACTCGTCGCTAGTTTTTATGAGTTCTCAAGCCAATTCCTTTACTTGCATAAATTTTCGTACAAATACATACGTAAATAAATGCAAAATTTGTTTGCTTTAAATATTAGAAATTATTGTGTTGTCTAGTTCGTCTGCCATGATAAAAGAGCACAAGCACTGGCCCACCGACTGAAAAGATTGTTGTTGTTGTTGGGACACCGGACTCAACAGTAACAGGTCTCAAACAATGCGGAAGTCGAGCACTGAGCGAAACTATCATTTTGCGCGACACCGATGTGGTGTCACTGGCAATTTGCCAATTTCTGTTTCGCGCTCCAACGTGGAGCGCCCGGCAGGCAAAGTCTTAATATACCCCCCGCAGGATTTGAACCTGTGTCCCTCGAAAATGCACCTCGCTGTCACTGCTACAGTCGGACGGCTTACCGATTGTGCAACGGAGCGGGGCGTTAGTTTTATTAATGGGATACATCTTATGCTTAATTTACACTCGGTTATAAACTAATTTTAAATGTGCGTCATTTGGCAAGGCATTTGTTAAGTCATATTTCGTTTCTTGGAAAAATTTGCAGATTATATACGCAAATATTTGGATTTTAAAGATTTGCTTAAAAGTAATTCTCATGAAATTCCCATATGAGTATTTCGATTCTACCTGGACGATACATGTTGTTACGTTTTCTGAAATCATCACTTAATTGTTTCATTGTAGAAAGAAACTTAAATCGTCAATAAAAGGCAAAACTATGAAGAGATTCGGAAAGCAAAGAAACCAAATGAAAAGTAACTTCAGAACTAATATGCTTCATTGCACCACATCAGTGTTGAACATTTGAAGCTGGTACCTCGTCACAGGGTGCAAGTAGTAGCGTCGCCGCTGGCGGCACGCGCTCCATTCATTCAGCGCACTGGCGGCGGGCGGTTACAGAGCGGGCCGCCTCTCTCGCACGTCGCGCCGTCTCCGTCCCGTACGCGAACAATATAAAGTGTGTATGCCGCACATTCGACTACATCGCGGCGAGCCGGTCGGGAGCAACAGTGTAGCACGCAGAAGTACATGCCGCGAGAGAGCAGTCGGTGCCAGTTAACCCATTAAAACGGTCGCCGAGAGAGCCCAGAGAGCCGCGAGAACCAGCGTAGTTCGGTAGCCGTGTGTCGCCAAATCGCGCTATCAATCTCGGCGGTGTGCAGCCTGCAGTCGGCCGCAAACGCGTCCGTTATCCCCCAAAACAACAGCCCGTCGAGTGCGTAAAGTCTGCAACTTTCAAACTGCCGGCAAGGTGCGGGCGTCAAGTATATTAATTTGCGTCAATAACGTGCCTGCAGTTTTACCGGAAACCAGCTCCAGCAAGGGGAATTCAAACTACACGTAAATATTCGTCTGCGAATTGTGTTGCGGGTGCGAAAGAGTTGTGACTTTAATTTCGAGCGAAAATATTTATTGAGTAGGAATAGTTGGAAGTTTTTTAGTAAATTGAGGGAAATGTAATGACGACTTTTCTAATTGCAATTGCCACAATTTACAAAGCGTTTGAGCGAAGAAAAAAGAGTCTTATCTTGATATTAATTAACTTCATTCTTTAAGTAAACTCAACAATCTTCTCAAACTTTTTTCTGCTTGCTTGCATTCCGCGAAAAAAAAAAAAACAATTGCACCATAGCAAAACATGTTGGCTTTGTGTTTAATCAGAAAAACGCAGCGTCAATTTAAAATATTAATTATTCGAAAAATATGCGCCGAATATGGCTTAATCCCTTTCGAGAACAACGCGCAAAGTGGCCGGAGTGTATCCGCGATGAAATAATTCGCGCGTTCTCGTAATTGTGTTCCGTTTTGCGCGGTGATGATGTATTGTACATTCATGTGGCGTGTTGTTAATTAATTTTGCGCGTAAATATCAGCGGATTTGCACGCGCACGCTGCTACTGAAGCGACGACGTGGGCGCATTTTTCCTTCCCACTCGTGTTTCTTATGTTCTTTTTACTGGAATCTCGCAGAAACGCAGCCACACATTGCCACTATGAAATATCGCACTGACGCGTTTTGTGTTGGAACACTTGTATTTCCTTGCACAGCGCTGATTTTCGTAACGACACACAAACTAATTATTCGCAATGCGTTTCCACATAGGTGCGCTGGTAGCGCGGTTAAATAACTACAACTACAAAGCTTCAACTTGAAAGCGAATTGTTTTATTTGGTAAATATTTATTTTTCACTCAGTGAACTAATTAATTGGGAGAGAATATTAGAAATTGTTATTTAGAGTTTTTTTTTTTTTTTTTTTTTTTTTAAGGGAATAATGGAAATTTATGTTTTCTAATGTTTTGAGAATATTTGCAGAAAATTAGTTGTTAAAGTAATACATTTTCAATTTCGTGTTGATTATTTCGATTAAAAATATTCATTGCACGTATTTTTAATTTTAGTAAATTCGAAAAGATAAAAAATTGCAATCCTATTGTGACCAAAGTGTTACTTGTGTTGTGAGTTTTTTCTGCTTATTTTAATAGTTTTAGTAGATAGAAAAATTCAAAATTCTTTTGTAAACCAAGTATTATTCAGGTTTTTCTGGAATGTATGAGAACATGTTAATTTAAGATATTGTATTAATTCGGACTTTATTTTGAGGATCGTACATTCAGAAAATTACAAACATCTTTCATGTTTCTTGTTTGTTTATTAACAATTTACATTAGTGTATTTTTATTATGAAACTAATAAATTAAAATATCGCTTCTTGAAGCGCGACTAAATGAACTTTACTTCCTAGAATTTTCATTCTAAGTTTCAAATTTAAGACATCCCCCTAGGAACCTGTGTATAGACCTAACCGATAGAAAGTTGAAAATATTATTTATCATTGACAATAAGGAGCATATTATTATTTGTCGCACTTCACGATCGGTTTGTTTCTAATTTATACTACGGTTGAATTTTTATTGAAACAACATATTACAAAATATTATAAACTAAATCCAAAAACTTTATTCGCATCCTCAAGGACTCTCAATTTACTCGCGTATATTGTAAAACACTTGTCGCCCACGATATACAATGTACGCACTGTGCCGACACCCTAGCCGCGATAAAGTTGCAAAAATTTCATAAGCGCCGCGCGGTGGAATTGGAAAAGTTAAACTTTCATAAGCATACATGTACTGCACTAACGATAACATACGAAGCTCGAGATGTGCCCATGACAAACGTGCGGATTTGATTATTCCGACTCTGTAAACGCTACCTCAACCACCAGCGCGTACAATAAACACGTACAATAAACAAGAAAAATGTATCACACCCGCGGAAAACTCTTAACGAACACACAAGTGCTTGACTCTGCGCAATATACAAAACATATTTTCCAATAAGACATAAATAGCAATCGAAGCAAATGGAATTAAGCGTGTTATTCAATTCAATTTTCGCGTTCCAGTGCGGCCAATACATAAGCCAATCGAAAATAGCGGGAAGTTTTCCAATAGAGAGAGGCATATGTTAAATGTTTTCGGCTCTTCAAATGTCGGCGTCCTGAAGAAAATGGAAACTTCTGGTTGCGCGGCTGTAATTACCGTGGGGCACAATATGCAACTTGCAGTAAGCAGTAAGGCAACGTTTTTCGTTTAGATCGATGCGTAAACTTGGGAAATCAAAGGCGAGCATTCGACAGACCCGGATTGCGCATACACTGCAATTGTAGATGCTATATAATGCTGTAAGAGTCATAATAACAAGTATATTGACCTTTTCTTGCGTTGATTTAAAAGCAGTAGTGACATCATCATCCCATATGTGTGCATATATTATGCTTACCATAATATTCAAATGCCGCAGACAAATTGTCTCAGCTCGCGGCTGATGTGTCGTTCAATTGGGACAGGCGTTAATGATAATGATTACAACTGAGAAGCGGCCCATAGTGCTGTAATTAATAGTCGAGCGCACAAAGTGGAATTATTGAGTTGAATGGCGGTTAGCATTTTCAAGCAATGCAGTTTGCACGTTGTTGCAACTATTCAAGACATAAAGTCAGCAAATTAGTGCAGACTGCGTTTGGTATCGAATAAATGAAGGTTGTGATTATCGCAATGTAAACAATGCGATTGCATTGTGTTTCGGATGATCTCATCTTACGTGTTACAATTTCAGCATTAACAATTGACGAGTTGGAATGGTAACATTTCGCGATGTCTTCTTTTTGGTTGGTATTTTTAGAACTTTATCTTCACTTTGTTTACTCCACCGTAATCCACGACATTCTTATCTCTACACTGTTTAATTTATTAATTTAAACGGCGCGTGAAATATATTTTCCCAGCCTCATTTCCATTCCTCGCCGGTGAGAAATGCAATTGCCCGTTTAAACATCAGTGGTCATCTCTTGTTTTTTGCTTGTTTGATTTTCCCATTCTCCACCTGCATAAACTAGGATTTGGCTTATCGTTTATGTCGCCGCGTTGCGCCGTGCCGTTGTCTTCCTTTCGCGTTTCTTTCCCTGCCAACTGCATTGCAATGTTTTATTTATACACAGGGCGTAAAATGTCGCGCACCCTTTCGCGCATAACTATTACCAGGTGCAACTCAAGTCGGCGCAACATTTGCACTTGCACCTTACCTGCTTATTGTATGCCACTGCTGGGTTCGGGTTTCCTTGGCGTCTTTTCTCCTCGGCTGCGGGAAGCCTCTTGGTCGTTCCACCCGGCGACATCTGAAATTGCATTATTTGTCGGTGCTGCCGGCCCGAAACGTACACCTACTGAGAATACTACGCTAACACTTGTACATCTTGGGAGGTCTTCACCTATAGGCACAGTAGCGGGAATTCGTATTACTGAATAAACTTAATGCGGTTAAAATTAGTATGTGTGCTAAAATGGCTATAGCTGTGCCTTGCAGGCGAGTGGTGGGGATCGAAACTAATACGAATGGCATGCTAATAGGACATAGGATAGGATTTAATGCACTTGCTACGGTTTCTTACTTTTTTCTATAAACCTAGAATAGAAATCATAGATTAGGAATTATTCTAATTTAATCCGTAATCATCCGGAATATTTAACTTACTGCTTAAGGCTTAATATTGGTTGGAAAAAGAAGAGACGTGGGAAATGATGGCCATTAGAAAAATATGGCTTGAGGAGTTGCACATCAGGAAATGTTTGAAATTTGAATGAGTATGTGAGAAAATGGCGAAGAATATATGTAAAAATTGACAATGAGATGTGCTCTTTAGGATAGCTTGTAATTTGATTGAAATATTTGGATTAAGTTGACCATTAGCAGCCTTAGTATGATAAATTCAGTTAAAAGTAATAGTAATGCTTCTTCAACATATCAAAAATGTTGCTACAACGCTACTATTGCCATAAAAAATGTAAAACTCATGCTATAAAATTAACTTCATTAAAGCATTCTCCATTAAAATATTAATAAAAACTTTTGACGCACGTAAAATACGCTTTCTAGAAGTAAGTCTTGAAACTAGCAAATCTAATTGTCATTTTCACGTAGCTTTTAGAGCTCATATTTACCCGTATTAATAACATGAATTCGTTGATTCTATGCACAGGCGCTATGGTTGTTTTTAATTTGCTGAAGGCAAAGGCGAGGAAAGTCAACGCGCGCGCGAAGAAAATTGCGGTGAAAGATCGTGTTACACCCGGGTCCGGCTCGTATTCACCTCTTCTTCCCGTAACACGCCGGCGGCAAATAAGGATCAACCCGGGAGCACCAACGCGCGCGCACAATGCAAAACATAAATGCAAATGGAATTCCGACGGGCGCAGCGCGAATAAAGTAAATGCGAACAGTGTGCGCGCGGCGCAAATGTGATAGCAAATTCGAGATGCCGTTTTGAGATTAATTTTAATTCGTTTCCAACGCCAAACATATTAAATTACGCCTATTTGAAGTGTGGATGTTTATTTCCCTCCCAGCAACGATGACGCCAGTTTATTATTTGATATATACGCCGCGCTGTTCAGTATTTGTGTACATTGTTGTTGCGTTTTATGAGTTTGTTTTAGGCTTTTTCCCAATGCTGGAAAAAAATTTGAAATCTCAGGCTTAAGGATTCTTAACGCATTGGATTTGAGTTAATTTATGGATATTTAGAGCACTTCAGAGTGTTGGAGGGAACGTTATGCCGACTGGCGATCCCTCATGGTCATGGGATAGCACAACTATGCGCGTTATATTCAAGCGATATGAAATTATTTCCAATAAGTTGTATGCACATTAGATTTATCCGTATCCAGCGTATGGATGTAAAATATGGAAGTAATTCACTTAGCCAAAAAATGTTGTTAGTCGACATAACCGGTTTTTAACTCGATATTCGCACGCTTGTTTGTATGGCTTAATCACCACTTCTGCAAGCGGGCGCGAAAGGGTCGGCGAAATGAACAATTTTTCTATATGGCAATTGCACTTGCAGGTGCTTGAGCGTGCAGACACGTCTAGTTGATGTTATGACCGTTCGACCCGAATAACCCAAATCACATAAATTCCAATTTGCTTTTGTTTTATGCGGTATAATGTGTATTAAAATTTATACATATAACTTGCAGCTGAGTGTGCAGGCACAACTCTCGAACGAAGTCTGTGCATAGCTCGGGAATTATAAAAAAAGATAACTGAAATTGTGTTTGAAACCGTCGAGTTATTGTTGGCAAATAGCAAAAGTATATGCATCAAAGTTTGTGTTGATCCAGGCGAATTTTTATGTTTTGCGTTTTTATATATGATTTTGATTTATGTGCTTTTAAATCATTAATTTGGGCAAGTATTGGAGCTTATTATTAGCTGTTATGGTTTCTAAATATAATAACATCGTAGATGCTGCAATAGTTTAATATC
>JAODIE010015249.1:87558-128388 GCA_027575565.1 Diploeciton nevermanni
CAAGTATTGGAGCTTATTATTAGCTGTTATGGTTTCTAAATATAATAACATCGTAGATGCTGCAATAGTTTAATATCTGAAATTTAGGAATATCCAGATAAAATTCGTGTATTGTTGAGTGTGGTTACGAAGTGTTTAAGATTCATTATGTTGATAAAACTGCAGTATACACTTACTTAAAATTGATTTGCCCACTTTTCATCTGGAACTTTTTAGTAGTACCATGAATAACTGTCAGTGATCGTTATGTAATGTCAAGTAATCCTACTGATCATACTGAAGAAGGCAACATGCTGAAAACGTTTTACAAATCAATTTTAAGTAAGTGTTATAGTGCAGTTTTATCAACATAACAGATAAATTTCTTCAATGGCGAAAACTCAATTCGGCAAGCGCTGCAATTTTCTCGACCTTACGTTATTATATTGTGAAATAAAAATCGTTGAATTAAGCAATGAATAATTTGAGAATATTAAAAAATTTAAAATTTTATAAAACCTAGGAGATATTCCTAAAAATACTTTTTAAAAAGGAACTTCTATATGTTGCATTTAACTTTTAATATTTTTCTCGAAAGCCTTTCTCTTCTCTTTAGTCACAACCAAAAAAAAAAAACTTGTTACAACAATTGCATGGACCAACATATTACATCATGAAACAAAAATGTTTCAAAACAAAAGAGAAAATCAATAATAACAATGCCGAAAAAAAGCGAAATTAAAGTCAAACAAACTCTTTGCTCTTTATCTTTGCACAATGCACAATCCAAAGTGTACGTGCGAACAACATATAACAATGCGTGGTTGTGTTTCCTTTTTTTCGCAGTTATTTACGTAGTGTTTTTCGGAAACATTTTTTACGCTGTGAGCTTCCCTTCGATCTAACCTCCGGGTGGAAAGCAGGTGTGTAATTGAAAGAGCTGCACGAAATCGAAGGCGCTCTACCAAAAAATGCACTAATTTCAAAGTTTGGGAGTGAACCAAGTCCAAGTTGGTTAACAACGATGAGAAATATGCATCGGATGATATTCGAGATCCTTCTCGTAGTCGCATTGCTGAGTAACACCGTTTCGCAAACAGGTAAATACAAAGTACTTTAAATTTACTGCACAACTGCAGGAAAGTTTGTATGCCGTTAGTTTAAGTTATGAGTTTAATCATGGGTGAGTAGTATTTGTAGATTTGATACTATAACTTCGTTTCTAAGGAATTTGAAGATAGAAAACATCTATGATACATAAAAAAAAAAAATTACCCAACGCATTGACACAAGATTGATTTAAAAAGTAATTTTAGTTTATTGCCATCTGTGGCGCTTAATTGGCCCGCGACCAAGATTCATTTAAACGTTTTAAAATATGCATGACACCACTGTTTTCATATGCTGAAAGGATATCAATTGAACATTACGTATATTGCGTTATAAATGTGTTTTAAATTTTGTGCCATTACATTAAGATATGCGTTGAGTGTGTTTATGCGATGATGTGGCGCTTACATAAAGCAATGAGATCATTTTATTAGGTGCAATTAAGTTACACAGGAGGAGCGGAGTGTTATTGCATTGTTGCATTCATTGCGATTTACATGCTCCGTTTGCTACCCACTTTAAACCAGGATAAAAAGCATATTGTGTATGAGGAGATTTGTCACTATTTGCGGAAATCAAAGTGTAAAATTAGAAATTACATTTTTACTACTACCACTAGTATCTTAGCTCGAAAATTAAAAATGACTGCACTTTGCGACCCACTTTGAACTGCCAATCTAATTTATTAACAAATTAAAGAACAACATTTCTTTAAAAGTTATAAAATCGAAAGAAAAAGTTTCCTTCTTAATAATTCTAGGTTTTTGTAAGTTATGAAACTATTGATGCATAAGTATAGATTTTAAAATATTTTTAATCGGAACAATTAGTTTTGTGGCCTAACCAAAAAATCTATTTGAAAATATATAGAATCCATTATTAAAATTAAATTTTAAAAAACATCTTTCAATCTCTATAAAAATCTGTATAACTCATTAAAGTTATATCTATTCGCTGACAGATGGCATATCTATGTGGGTGCTGCCATCTGAATATAGCTTTATTTTTGTTTTAATTTAAAATGCTGTAAATTATAACTAATTTTAAATAAAGCAAAATTATTTCGAGGGGAAGCAACTATTATAACTATTATCACGCAACACTAAAATATTCACCTCCGGTGATTTTTTACATAACTTTATTTAAATTACTTAAAATTATTTTTCACATATAAAAGGTCGGTATTCCTACATATACTTTTTTTCATTCAGAGCCAAATAAAAGCTTTCCATGCTTTCAAACTTCATTAATTTAATTATTACTTTCTTGTTTTCAGGTGAGTACTACCGAAAATATATTTACATTCCCAGTGTCGATCATCATTGACAATGAGCCGTCCTCGAAAGTTGTGAGTACAATTCATCGTTATATTCTAACGACTTTTTAAACGTTACGCCCGCCGGTAATTAATGCAATAAAGTGTCGACGGGCGCGTGCACGTCGCCCGCACGAGCCAGCGCAAGTTATTCCTATTTAATTATTCATTACGCCAGTTATAACGGCTAGTGGGCGGCGGCGCGATCTATGTTTGAGAACGCCGATCGCTTATGCTACTCGGTTTTCCAATTATCATAATTACAAACCAGTGCAGCGGGTACGGCATTCGCATTTGCTTTTCACAAACAATCGCATCTTAGATGTTGATTTATTTGTTTGTTTATTGCAGTTTGTTAGTGGTAGTGATGTGAATTAATATGTACTGCCTTCATCATAATGTTTGCATTAGCCGAGTTTTTCATGAATTCTCTATATAAAAAAAGCTCGGATTCTTGTTTTTTATTCACAGTTAATCAGTGAGACCATAATATTTAATGCAGGTGATTGACTGTGATTTGTCTCGGTTTCGGAGTTAGTCCTGGAATAAAACGGGTGACAACGGGTCATTCGGTTGGTCATTGTGAATTTAGCAATTTACCACCAATTTGAACATTGTTGTTCGTCTTCTCTACCTAAAAATGCGGAGTGTTTTATGTCATCATATACCAGCACGTGTGCAAGTTTTTATGCATATTTTTTTTTCTGGCGGTGAGTTCATTTCCGCACAATTGTAATTGATACTACTGCACAAAGCATGTAATTGAACTCGGTTAATTTTTTTGCGCTATTGTTTGTTTTAACGGAGTCGATAATTTTTTGTTTGATTTCTTTTTGGCCGCCGGGCTAATAGTTAATTTGACGCTTGTGTCAACGTGCCAAAAATGCATTATGTAGGTAGCATTGTATCATATTTAAATACAGAGTAGCATCGCCAACAGGAAAATCTCCACTACAAAATATTAAGTGCTCCATGCATGCCAAACATTATCAACATGCAACTCTTGTGATGGTGACGATCTAGAATTGAAAAGTGTTTTAGAATCTAGCGGAACGCAATGCGAAAAAATACGGTTCTCTCTGCGCTGATTCAAAGTCTGAAAATACTTTTGAATATATTTCACTTAACTCACGCATAGGCGTACGCTTTGCGAATAATCTAAATGAGTATTTGGGTATTTTTGTACTTTATGGTTTTTCAGCGTACTCACATCTCGAAATGAAACATATTGCAGTGACGTAATGTGTGTTAATGCGCTTGGCGTTAATGGACGCTTCACAACACATTGTTCCAGAGCAGTTAATGCTCAATGCACACGGCAATTAAGAATTCGGAATTGATTTTCAATGACATCATATGTTGCATTGTCGCTTACATTGCTGCATTTCATTGGAATGATACTTCTTGTTGTAGCTGAGTATTTTAATTGAATGCGGGCGTCACCATCTGCATCAAAGTCGGTACTTTGATATAATTGTTTTAAAATAGCAATTGAATCAAATCATTGGGATGTAGGTATTTATAGAACACAGCAAACTCGTGGATCTAGCATATTCTCATGTTCACAAAATTCACTTGACTGTAAATATAAATCGGGGAATGTTTAATGCCTTTTATCGGTTGCTGATATATTTAGGACGATATTTATCATCATTACCTAGATGAGGGCAAGTTTAAAATAGCAATTAATTGATATTTTCTTTTAAAATTTTAATTGGTATTAAAAATTTAATATAATATTTATCGCGTAATCATCATGATTCTAGGTTCGCACTTTTTATTTCATTAAATGGGTATTAATTTCTAAAAATGCTTAAAATCCTTTTGATTTAAAAATAAGGTTTTCTAATTGGAATAATTTTCGATGAAGTTTGATAATTTTTGCTTGCAATTCGAAATAATCTAACTTAGATTGGAACTATTTGGACATTATTTATTCGTCGCTGTTATTTCGAGGAAATGCAAAGCTAAAAGAAAAACTATGCGGTCAGAGGTTTCCATTCAGGGAAGCGAAAAATATAAGACAAATATATTAGCTTTGTACGCATATGTTTGTTTCGAAGCAACATATTTTTTTCTTCAGCCGCCTGGATCTGTGTTTGCGCCCGCAAAGAGTCTGCCCGCTTTCGATTCCATTCGTTTGTCCGCACCACGTCCACCCTCCAATGGACAGATCGTGCTTTACAGTAATCGAGTTTGCTCGTCCTCTCGTCCATGCCGTCCCACCGGGGAATCGTCGCCTTGTCTTCATGCTCTTTGCTCCTGTATTTATTTCATCTTATTCCGCCACTGTACTTCTGGTTACTCCTGGCGTGCTCGTTTGTAGTTTAAAATCAAACAGGCGCGGTGACGTCATCTCGGCAGACTGTTCGAAAGAATCAGTTTTCATCCTGGATTGTCTCCCGTTTGGCAAGACAATGTCAGTTGATGGTTAACAGCTTTAGCATAATAGTAAATAATTTAGAGTATGAAATATTTGCAGTATTTGAATGTGTTCAAAGTGATACAATCGCTTTTGTGGACGGTCAAGAGGCGGGGGGCGACATGGCAGATAGTGAAATCTGTGCGAATCTAAAACATTATGGTCGTTTTAGGCTTCACATATGCCGAAGGCCAGTGTGCATTAGTGAAGAATGACAACCGTTCATTCATTTTTCAGGCCAGCACAAATAAATATATGCACTGTGTATTCTTTTATGTCATCATTTCATCTTCTAACTACGAATTACTTTCATAAGCTCATTTTAAAGAAGAACTTATCGAATAGGAGTTTATTTATTTATTTTGATATGCGTAACATTTCGTTTTCAGCCTCACTTATTTTCTCTACTTTTATTTCTCGCCCTCTCAGCGCATTGTTGGTTGTTTGAGGACGCATTACTTAGTATTTGTAGCAGGCGGAGACTTATTGAGACATCACTGACAAACGGAGCTTAACAAATGGATTCCCTTTTAGAGAGCGTACACACCACGAGTGCACATAGGACGGACGCTTTCCCTCTCAGCGCACTGAAACAAACCGTGCCACACATTCCTGATTTACAAAACATCTGTTAGTGTTCTTTCAACTGCCGCCAAACCGCAATGACACGCAAGTGAACCTATGCTTTTTATTTGGTTTTCTAGTGACTTCAGCATTTTCAAATTACGCTCGATTAAAATAGACAAGAGGTAAACACGGTCAGGATTTAGTTCAGTTTTGGGTTGTCTTAGATCATCGCTCTCGGGACAAGTTCGATATATTTTTAATTTTGGCTTGTGGCATACAGAACAAGGTCTTTGCTACGTTCGCGCTCGTTTACACGGTGTTTACACGCGGTATTGCATTGCGACAGTGGAATAGTTTCTCGAGTGTAAACACTGCAGTGATCACTGCTATTTTTATCCACATTTTCCAGCTTTGTATTTATTGAAAACGCATAAATTTCGTTCCATCTGCACTCACGAATTCAACACAGTGGACCATTATCCATTGTTATCATCCCGGTCAGTATCCGCGAGTGCAATAAAATTCGTAAATTATAACGTCCAACTGTTGCTGCTATCGGCATAGCTTCACCATTCGCACCGGGAGCATAACCGATTCTCGCGAGTGCGTAATGGTTCGGCTATTTTGCATCAATGTATATTACAACACGTTGATTGTCGCACGGCAGGTACTCGCGCAGACATTTATAATATGTGCTGAATGTGATATATTGTAATGCAATATATTGAAAGCAAATGGAAGGCTAGGGAGAGCATGCAGAAGTAAATATCTCGCACTAGTTGTGTATAGAAATGGAATAGAAATGTACTAAAAATTAGATTTGCCGCATGTCGGGCTCTCCGCCATTGTGCCGGTTAGGGTGGTCCGAACACACGGTAACAATATTTGCGGTAGATATCGAACTCGGTCAATGGTAAATACGTTTTGAATCAGATTTTATTCTCTTTCATTCAGACGTGAACCTATAAAACACATCTGAAGCCTTTTATCAAGATTTTATAGAGGTGAGGGATTTAGGATGTTATTTCATTAAAGTTTAGATATTTCTAAACTTACTTCTTTTACTAGCCAGAATCACATCTAGTGTATGCATGGAATTACTTAGAGAATAAATATTTATTATTATGGCTTTTCCAATCCTGCGGATTATTGCCACCCAATTATTATTGGGTTTTAGATCCTTTACTAGGAGGATCAGCCCTTTAAAGTGCCATACTTAACACTCCATTCTTACTCCCCCAGAGAATAAATAAACAAGACTAATATCTCTCCTAAAATCGAAATTGTTTTCATACTTCTATACAATTTCCAATATTTTCTAATTTAGATAATTTCATTCCAAAATAGAAATAGTGATAACTCTTACTTGAATTATTTTTTTGTGAGAAAACTGAAAACATTTTTCGTTGTCTAATTACTTTTACATTTCTCGCCTTACATTTCCTCTTTGCGCTGACTGTGATAGAAGAAGTTTCTTCGAGTTTCTGGGAATTGATAAGAAGACACAGGCCAAATAAATATCTGTTTCCGTTCGTGGCTCGTCCATCTTAGTTTTTTGACATTTCGCGGCGTTTGCCGCTCGTCATAAATCGGTCATTATTACGACGGTGGCCGCGGGGCCTTTCACCAAACTTCCGGCGAGCGCAAGAAACTTCCTCGCACGAAACAGCCGAAAACAAAACGCGGGCATTCAACCGACACGTCGACATTCTTTTTTCCCGGGCGATCACATCCTGTTCCAGGGCCTGTCTGCTGCCTCCTCTTTCCAGCAGGAGAAAACGTCTTCAACTCGTACATCGCACCTTCATCTTGGAATTTCTCAGAGATAACAAATTCGCCTGCGGTCGCTCACACGAACGCATTAATCACGACGCAATTAGGCGTGTGATTAATTGCGATAAATAAGTAGTTCCAATGTAGGCACATGGGAGAGATTCGGGATGTATTTATTAAGTGATAATGAGGTTTGAAAGAATGATTATAAATTGAGCCATGTTTGCTATGCAAATATTCCTATCTTGCATATTCGATTAGATTTCAGCGTATTATTTTTTAATTTAAACTGGAGTGTTGCTTGACGTTTGGGTTCTGGGTGAATCAAACGCAAACTCCGAAAGCTGATTTTAATTGCGTGCAAAGCGTCCGAGCGCGCCTCGCAGAGCATGCTAAGTATATTGCTAAGTCTAATTGAACGTAATAAACGCTGAAAGATTTGGGTACACGCTTGTTACACTTCGTTTAGTTTGTGAGGACGTGAAAGGCGGGCGTGGACGTTTGGGCAATTATAATTGTTGGTGCTAATAGGAATGCATTAGCTTCAATTCCGGGGAATTTATTTAGAAATTCTTAACCGAGTTAGTTAAGTTAACCGATGAAAAGCTTAGTAAGAGTAGATTCTTATGGAGTGTATTTGGAACTGTAAAGATCCTGCCTCCTCCTCGTGAGTCGGTGGCGGTTACTGTGATATAATTGTATAGCAGAGAATTTACATTTCTTGTGTGATCATCTGTGATCTATTTTGGAAAACATCTATAGTGAGATAAAATTGACAATATTTTACTTTCTAGTAATATAAAGGATTGTATCAAAATAATCATTTTTATATGGTAGACTTTATCATAAAATACTACTAATGTTAGAGAATTATTTGGAATATATCCAGTTCGAAATATTTGAATAGTACTAAACTAAATATATTTCTTGTTCTAACGTCTATATAATTTTGTTCTTCACTAGTTCATTAAATTTATGGCCTCCCCACTTTTCTTAATTTTTTAGTTCAAATAGTGTTCTTATAGCTCTGGAATCAAATACCAATAGAATTATATTCATATATCTTATGTTTTTTAGATCTTTTAGATCTGTAGACAAATCAAGCCAATATTTTAAAGAAGTCTTGACATAGGCCCCTAAATACCAACATGTTCCGATTGAAAATAGTTGTACAACATTGTTCATTGTTCAATACAAAACAACCACATTTGCTGAAAATTACAGCCAATTTACACTGTCCTGTCTGCACCTCGAACTCGCAACTATTTGCGCGACTAAATTTATGTCCCTAGCTGCTTCTTATTCTCTTCTATAGCACTCATAGAAATACTGCTGTGTTCTACTTAGCGAATAGAAGCAAGAATCTGAAATACACTCACGAACGAAAGATTATCATCTTTCAACGAAGATTGACGGTAGATTAACGGCAATGCCTCATTTTGTATATGTTTAGTGTAAACAAAACATGATAGTTAAATTATCTTCACTCTTAACCTTTTTGCACCCACATTTCGGGTGTCATATCGCTCATAGACTGGTGCGCGCCTCACTTGATCTCCCATCACTGGCCGCTCAGTAGCCGCTACGCGTTTCTTTGTTCGGCAGGATGCAGACCGCTCAGCTTGGCTTTGAACAACAGCGCTACCAACTGCAGAGGTGTTCGCGAGGATCGAACTCGCGACCCACTGACTCGTAAACCAGTGCGCTGCCAAGTATGCTACCGAGGCGGTCATAGATAAATTGTAATGGTTAAAATAATCATTGTGGTCTATGTGGAATAGGCCATGGATGTGTTTGCCAACATAAATCAATTTGTTGTGCAATATTTTCATTTAATTTCATTTCCAGTTAACACACGCATAAATACTTCACAGTGACTGATTTGCACATGTCAATTTAGTAATTGAAGCGTAGGGTAAGAACGTATGGATTTATGCAGAGTTGACAATACAGCACTATTGTTTATTAATCACCAGAAATCAATGTATAATTTTATTTCTTCATTGGGTTCATTTTGATATGGATTAATTTTTATGTGGCAGGATCAGCAACAATAAACATATTATTGGCTTTTTCTGAGGCTAAAAATACTTGATGGTATTTCCTAGTATTCATTGACACAGCTTAAAAAACAGGCCGCATATTTTATTGTAATTTAGAGAGTTTGCAGGGGGTCGCGGGCGATGAGCCGCGACTCGCCGGAACGACATGCTAACATTATGATAATGAATTGTGATGACTCGTATCGGGTGGTGACATCCCTTTAAACTCGCTGCGAGCCACTTTTCTCCGTGCGCTGCCACCAGAATGCAAGCACACAGAGGCGGATTTATCTCCAGCCATTTACGTTATTTTACAACATGAAATAATCACATTAATACTGTTGATACACGATTCAAATTACTTCCGAACAGTGGCGTACAAATTGCGCTAACAATAGAGTATTGTTTGCGACTAATACGGTGCTGGTCGGCTCACTACGAAGGAACTTTTTATAGGGCATGCTTAGGGAACATTTAGCCGCTTTTCTCGTTACAAAAATCAACGAATACATAGAACGTTTTTAAATCCGGAAGGAAGTCTTTGATTTGAGTATAATATATATGATACTTGAACTTTTTTTTTTTTTCATTTTAAAGCGTACTGCAACCATGTCAATTATTGACATGGTACTTGACCTCCATTCCATCATACTGCATCAACTATCAGGATTATTAGCAGTTATTGAAACTGAAATTGGTAGGCATTTAAATTATATTAAATAAACCTCCAGCAGAACTTGAACCCGTGTCCTCAGAATATGAACCTCGCTATCACTGCTACAGTCAGACGGCTTACCGACTGCGCTGCGGAGCGGGACTCTTGAACATTTAAATTTTTTTAGGTATTTGTTCTTGATAGGAATTAATAACTTTTCAACACTCCCAGTAGGTTGTCCGATTTATGATGGAATTAATCAACTAAATCAAGGAGTGCCTATGTATATTAAGTAATCACAAAGTGTAATATTGAATCAATTAAAATTCAAATCTTAACTGTGCACAGCTGTATCATCGATAAATATCAGCTAGACAATTCACTTTCTCGCTCGCAACATTCACTTTTTCATTGTGACTCAAAGCTATCACATTAGGAGTATGATTGCACGCTTATTAAACTAGAGAAGACTTTCAAGGTATGTGTACAAGGACTGTCGCATTGCGTCATCCAGAAAATTGCTCTGTCTTTCAATTTGTTGCGTTTCTGGTGCGCGCATTTTAATTGCAAGCCCGTTACACGCTGGGGATGGTGTCGTGTGCGCGGATCGGGGTGAAATTGAGGTGCGCGCACGATGCACGCACGCGATGGCAGTACCGAAGTTGTTCCAGCTATGATGAACAATCAATATGCAAAATTATAATTAATTAAACGTTTTGTTGTTTGAATAATGCGAATTTCATTTTGGGCCCATGCGGCGTGGGTTTTTGATTAAAATGATCAGTGTATCAGTGAAGTTGGGTAAACAAATTGTATTGGAATGAAGTCATTTTACATCATTTTATGATTACAAACAGTGCATGCAATGGGAACTTGTTCCCCCCTTTTTTTTTTTTTTTTTTTTGAGGCAGAGTTGATGGTACATCGTAGACATGGTAAGCAGAGTTGAAATTGTAGACATTGAGGGATATTTTCAAGTATATTTGAGGTTATCCTCTCTCATTAGTTGTAAAGTCAAGCCAACCACCAAAGCAATTTCTATGAAGAATACGACGGGTATTTATCTAGTGCTATCTTTACAATCGCGCACCAGCTTATAGACTTTATAATTATGCTGTCAAGCACATACAAATGATGCTTTCAACTTAAAGATTAAGTGATCTAATACATACATCAAGTGGAAATCGTTTTTACAATGTTTAATGCACCACCGATAACTCTACCTTACATCAGAGGAAAGAATTTATTGTTATTCAATGCAATTCGGAAATGACGGTACAGACAATAACCTACATGAGGTTAGTTTGGCATAAATATTTGCTTAACTAAAATAATTGATAAAACTTTATCATATCAGCGGTTTACAACGAACCCATTTAAATCGTTCTGATACAATTCTAAAGACTATTACTTAGTATTTTATTCGATTGTTTTTTCTTGTTTGTTTATATGCCAAGAAAGCTAAAACAGAAGCTACATGAAATAATAGTGGTCGGTGTTCTTATGTCAATTTACAGTCAGTCGGCTCGTTAAAATTGAAAATAAGCATTATCTTTGATTTTCTGTTGCAATTGGTAGTCATGATAAAAATCAATAAAACGTTTGAGTTGTATATGTTTAATATATAAGCATAGCTGGTGATAAGACTGAATGTTTTCAGGGTTCTCCAAAGACAATTTTTATTCATACAATTTTAGTCTTCAAGCTTCCTAAAGAACATCAGTAATGAGTTTTTTTTTAGGTTAGTCTTTGTTGGTTGTTACGATGAGGATTTTTTTGAAGGGCTTGGGAATGCGTTTTAGTGAAGGGGCACTTAACGCATTTATAGTCACTAACAATGTGACATTTTGTGCTCTGGCCATCGAGTTAATTGTATGAATCCTCTTCAAACCTTTTGAAAACCGTGCTTTCAACACGCGGTATAGGGATTTTTTAGTTGAATAGCAATCTGTGGGCTGTTTTAATGGATCAAAAGTTTTGGGCAATTGTTTTACTAAAGTTAATAAAGATACAACTACCTGCAATTTGATATAATTGTGCGGTGCTAGTTTATAGTTTCAATGAACCTCTTGGTAAATGTTAATTCAAGGGGTCAATGAGTATTTCGATCACCATTATATGCGGCTTAGTATCTCGTATAACGACATTGTAACGAAACGCTTAATTCTCGGTATCAGACCTGCACGCGTATTCACCATCCTGCAACAACGTGACGAGCTTGATCGAATGTCGGTGATAGGTAAATTCTGTCATGTCCCGTATTGTAGGCTTGCGTCAAAGCGGCCACCAGCTGCATTATGCACCTCGGCTCAGTGTCAGGCACCCTTTACTCAGCTTTATTTGTCACCTTTTTGTTTACTCATCGCGTTTACGCAATTCATTTGATCACCTCTATAATGTTGCTGCATTCCGACCAACTCATCTGTTTCGAGTCTCGAAAATTTGTCAGCTAATGCAGCTGGTGCATTGGGAAATTTTTGGTTTCGTTGCCAAGTTTAGTCCAGTTCATCAAGTATCTCTATAACCAGTGCGCTGGTTTAATTAATATGGCGTAATTCTATACTTTCGCGTCAAGCCCTCATAATGGGCTGCATAACGATGTGCGCAAGTGATCTCTTCTCTCTAAGCACGCTCGCTGCGGTGTAAAAGTTGAGTGTAGTGTATTAAAATGTGCGTGCAAATCTACTCGTCTACACGAATAAACGTCTGTTCAATGGCATCGTCAGTGGATTCTGTGAGTTTGGGGATGGATTTCACGACTAGGGAAAATGCGGTGTGAAGCAAAACGTGCGAAGGTAGCAGTTAGAGCGATTTATACGAAAGGGCTTCTAGTTGTTTTTGGTTTGCGTCGAAGATATTGAATTCCAATGCAGGTGATGACGGCGATTCTGCCAATGCACGAAAACACTATTTGCATAATTCTAATACACGAAGGTGAACACGATTTGGATTGTTTGTGTGCTCATCTAGCGGTTACGCATCTTTCTGGTATTTTCATAGCGCTGTATTCATTGGATTTTAATGTGTATTACAGTAGTTGATTTACATACGTTAGTAAGTAAAGTATGTAATTCAAGGCTGAATATATTAACCACAAGCGATCATTTTTATTAATTCAATCATTATCGCTTGTTTGAGTGTCAATTGAGACCGAAATAGTTTTGAATCTGTTACGCTACGAATTTAATTTGTTTTGCTTATCGATATTAAACGTCAATATCTCTCAATTAAACACCTCAATTTATTTCCATTCATATCGAGATCAATCACTCGCGTGCAACACTATTGTTATTCCAATGTGTCCATAAAAATCACAACAATAATCCATGTGCATGAATAATTGATAAAAACTTTCGCCGTTGCGCGATTGCTGAATAATATATGGAACGAGTTTCAGTTGCAATATATTCGAAAAATCAATTTGTTGCCTGAATTTTATCATTTACCAAAATGGCTGAAATGGAACAGCTGTGGTTCTAATGGGCGACACAACAGCGAGCCAGGTATACAAAGTATGGCCCATAATAAAGCAGACAGCGGAGCTAAAAAGTGCTAAATAGTGTAGCACCACATTGTTTGACATATTAAATTATGTAAAACGACGTTCGTAGCGCATGCCAATAGCACGGAAGCGCGGCACACGCCGCTGTGGAAGTAAAATTTGCAAAGGAAATTGGCAAGAGTAATTCATTTAATGGAGTGTTAATTTGATTAATATTGATAGTGGAGGGCTGATATTGAATGCGTGATGAGTGCTGGAAAATGACAGGAGCCAATAGTATGCAGATGATTTAAAATTTCGATGAGTGACAGCTAGCTTCGATTCGCAAAGTAATCAGGTATTGATATGATTTAGCGAGTGAAAAGTCCGCTTCCACTTTTCACTCGCTACATTTTTCGACTGAATTCAATCAGTGGATTACGTTTGTTTGGCATTTTAATCGCTGCATTATGCAAATGAGATGATCTAATGAATCATTGAATTGTAGATGTTTTTTCACGATGGTGTGATACGAGTCTGGGCCGCAATTCACGGATTGGATACTTTGTTTATTATTTAAATCAGAAAATGCGGTCGGAGGTGTGCATTCAGTTTGGCTAAGTTCTCCCGATTCGCTTTTAATAATTCCCAGGAGAGTGGCGCGTTGTCGCGTGAACGAGCTAGTAAGGTCTTCGTGTAATTGGCTTTGCATAATTTTTGGGCCGGACGAGAGCGAACAACTGTCGAAATGCAGAGGACGTCTTCCTAGCTAATTCCATTCGTTTCATTGTATCCTAGATAAACATCGTTAATTATTTATTGCACCCTTGTAAATACGTTTGTTTTGATGCGGTCACGAATTGAATCGTTTTATTAGGCCCAGATTTGAGGCAAGAAAGAAAATTGCCGATTCCAATTTGCATACAAATTTACAACTCTACAAGCTGTAATATTGGCTACGCTGTATTTGGTGTTTTAATTTGTTATCTTTCATAACATAAGTATCTAATGTGTGGATAGTACTGGTGGAGATGTCAGTAAGGGATCGCCTTTGAAGAGTCACGAGACGAACGTTGTTTTCGGAATTTGTCGCCTCACGTTGCTATCGATACACGCGTAGGTGTTACGTTACAAAGCGCCTCTCTAAACGGTCTAAATATTGCAGTCGGAAACAAGATACGTAGGTACGATGAACGAAACGACAAGAGATGTGAACTACCCGGCAAGTAGGTACGTAGACTACTTGTTCGCCAATGGCACCCTTCAAAGTTGTGCTCCGAGATGGTTGTAAGCTACTCACATGACACTTTGACGCTATTAAATCTTATAGGTAGTCAAGAGCTCATATTAACATGACATGAAAAATGTTTCTTTTAGAATAACAATGACTAGCTCAGTTTCGTATTCAAATAGTATTTTAATGTGCTTTAATGATCCGAGTTAATGGCGCACATTGAAATATTTGCCGAATCGCTGGCGGGCATTAAACGGATAAAAATCTTTCAAAACACAATTGACGATATTAGTCGGCATACACTGCTGCAATCCTAATGAAATTTCGGTACAAACGCAGCCTCTGCAAATATCAACCGCTTGATAAATGAACTAAAACCAACGAAACATTTGTATTCATAAATCATTCCAACGATGGCACGTATCTACGTGGCGATCAAATTAATTATTAATTTTATCTGTGTGCCCTCAAGGCTCAATTACAATGTGAACTTGAATCGGTCGCACGACGCCAATTGCTATTCCATCTCGTTGTCTACTCCCACGACTGACTATAAAGTCTGCAAAGTCGCGAAAGATTGATAATTCCAGATGCCTGGCGATCGGAAATAATTACAAAACTCGCCAGCGAATTTTCAACGCTTTGAAATTAGCGTGACCTAAATAACGAATAACAATAGTTGCATTAAAGTCTTATCGCCGATAGCTAATTTTACACGTCGTTCTGGAGAATTTAATTCCGAAGGACGCCTGAATGGGCTACAATAGTGGAATAAACGAAGTCAATTTGTGTGTGCACATTGCAGGCGATAACGGTCTGACACCCCCACATCTTTCAGGCATCATCTCCGAGCTTTCCGCTCTGGCTAAGCTCTACTCTGATCAATTATTTATCGGCCATTAACAGGTTGTTGCAGAAGGTGAGCACTTTATAACGTGGTCTTGAATTTATTTTTATCGGTTTGATGGCTTTAGTATGGCTAGTTAGAATTTCAAGAAATCAATTGAGATTCACATTGGTTTTATATTGAGATGTCAAACATGTCACACCTGTAACAAGGAAACAAACAAAGGCATGTCATGGCATTTTATAGCATCGTAATTTTTTGTTTAGTATTCCAGCGTTGACCACCAATCCCATCGTGGAGGATTCCGACTCAATTTCCACGTGGACTATTTTCATAAGCTTAGTATAATACGGCTATTTTAAATGTGATATATTTATTATTTGCTCCGTATGCTGACATTTACATCCTTACAGGTATCAGCTATGTGACGGCGTGTTTATTGCTGAAACTTATCCGTTTTCGTTGCTCAACGCTTTTATTCTCGTGTGGGGCTTTATTCTAATTTTGATTTATTTCGTTTTGCAGCGAAAGCATGTCAATCCGGCCAGTTTAGTTGTGATGATGGTCAATGTATTGATAATAGTCAGCGATGTGATCGTAGGCAAGATTGCTCTCGTGGGGAGGACGAACACAACTGCCCTAGTCGTGAGTATTTCAATGCACAGATGCAAAGCTACTGCAATATTGAGCTGCGATTGGGTGTTGTTTTATAGAGCTAGGGAATTTGAGTTTGAGCATGTTGCGCATGATGCTGTTTTTCGGAGATGAAGAATGTGCTTGAAATTGATTGCCTGCAAATTTGTATGTTTTGCCTATTGCTGTAATGTAGTATGGCTTATAAATTTGCCTCTTATAAATACTGTCCGACTGAATACTACTACAATACATACGAAATGTGTACAAATAGATCAGCAGCGAGGTTAGGAAAAATATATAAATTATGATCTACGGATACATCTAGAAATAGGGTATAGAAAGCAGGTTAAAGCACTTAAAGCTCAAGTGATTATTACAATCGTATTGTCAAAGCTATCTTCTTCTTTGTGTTGTTGCCTATGTGTATGCAGCGAAAGTTGTTTGGAAATTGATGCATTAAATAATCACTTTGCATGTTCAGATGGTAGGTGTAATAGCAGGCAATTTCAATGTGGAGATGGAATGTGCATTCCGCTATCGAAGCGATGCGATTTACACAAGGATTGCACTGACGGTGCGGATGAAAGAAAATGCCGTAAGTTAATTAAACAACGTAACGAGGGGAGTTGTTTCTAGTTGTTTCCCTACATCCTGAATGGTGTTGCTAATACAGTTTCAATTTTCTACAAATCACTGTGTCACTAATTGAATCTGACTTCTATATATTCGTGTTAGCACCACAAGATGGCATTGTGCGAAAAGATGAACCATTATTGGGAAAATATTTCTGTCAAATGACTTCATTTTGTAGATTGTGACTAATTGGGTTCCATTATATTCGCTTCAAAATTTGACTTCATCTCTCTTTGTGTAGATTGTGATTAATATCCATTTCATCACAGTTCATCGAAAAGCACCAATCTGTTCTTCTTTTTCGTGTTCAGTGGTCTAACTTATTGTTGGTGATGAATTCACAAATCGTACTTGGTCAATTATCTGATTTCTAGCCTGCAAGCCCAACTCATTCCAATGTGACAATGGCGTTTGCATTCCGGAGATCCTACGATGCGATGGGAGGAATAACTGTCAGGATCAAAGCGACGAACGAAATTGTGAAAGCAATAATCGAATGAGTATGAATCAATTTCTAGCAAGTATTTAACTTAATTTGGAGGCATTTCGTATGAAAAGTGAAACAACAAAACACGGTTACCAAATACTCGTTTATTTAGTAATAGGGAGTGGTTGAGGTTAATTCGGGTAAAAAGGTTTGGCATGATTACGATAATGCACTTTTGAGGGTATAGACAATTGGTGAAGGTTTTTATTCACAGCATCACTTTAATGCAGTTTACATTTTATGACATTTTTCGAATAGATGTTGGTTGCCAGTCTCACCAAAGACGGTGCCATGATGGCACATGCCTTGATCAGATCCTTTTCTGCAACGGAAAAGCCGAATGTCCTGATAAATCGGATGAACTTCATTGTTGTTTAAGCGATCAGTTCCGATGTAGCAACGGCACTTGTCTCAAGTTTGACATGCAATGCAATGGCGTCGCCGACTGCGAGCATGGCGAAGATGAGGACAACTGTGGTTAGTCACAATTTTTTGATTTTATTTTTTATTTAAGTTTGCCTCCAGATTTGCATTTTTGGTTGTGGCTATAATAATAATCACAATCACACTTACGCTCCATACCAATTCATTTTCACCGCTAGTATTGACCAAGTTTATCGTTAATATAGTTAGCTGTGGGGAGAAAAAGTATCGTTGTTCGAACGGAGAATGCATTGACGTTGCTTTCCTGTGTGATGGTCATGCGGATTGTGGCGATGGTAGCGATGAGTATGCTCAAAAGTGCAAGGGTAAGGATGGGTATCCTCTAACATATAAAACCATCTTTATTTCTTCTTCCTAAAGGAAACTGTTTCTAATCAGTACAAGGACAGCTTTCATAGTATTTTCTTTTCTTTCTTTACTCAGATTTTAGAATTTCTCGCAGTAGTTCCTAATCTAATTTGATATGATTATATTCGGTTTTTTTTTTTTTTTTTGTTTGTTTGTTTCTGGATGCCGTACCCAAACTTGGATTGGTGTTGGTTGTATGCTATGCATTGCATGTGTATGATTGCGCATGATTAGGCCGTGAGTACCTGCGATGTCAGCACGAGGAAGAGTTCCGTTGCTGGAATAACCAGAAGTGCGTACCACTAACAGCACGTTGCGATGGCAAAGTCGATTGCGTTGACCGGTCAGACGAAAGCCGATGCAAAGAATTTATGCCGAGTAATCTCTCCGCAGCCGCAAATTTATTAAATAAAAAAGGTAAAGGTCTGCACAACCGAAATCTAATCGCAAATCGAACATGTTCCTGAAACAATGACCAATTGCTAGTACCGTTTTAAAATTTGCAACGTTATTGAATTTTTTTTATTTAGGCCTTCAAAGACTAAGAGAAAACCGGTCTGTGCGACTAAACAACGCGGCTTAACAAGTTCCCCAAGTTCCACTCTTGCTCAATTCCGTAGATTGCATGTTGCATATTTTAAAATGTTGTGAAATCTGAATATATGCGATATTTTTCGTAATTTTTACAACGTCTGCAAATTGAGGAAAACGTGGAATACGTAACCACATCAATTACGTGAATCTTTTCCGGAGAATTTCCTTTTCTTCAGCACCTCGTTTACTTGAATTTGCTTTCGCTTCAAGTATCCGAACAACGTTTTTCTATTTAGTAAAAACGTTTGATACACACACCGTTGAATCTGATATTTGGCCTTTATTTGTTTGTTCTTGTCTTATCGCTTGCACTATTATTACAATAAAATCCATGGAATATTCTACAAACGCAGGTAGATGCTCCGAGGGTGAGTTTGAATGCATCGCTGGATTTTGCATCGCCGATTATAAACGATGCAACGGGATTGATGACTGCCCAAGTGGTAATGATGAATATAACTGCACCAATACCAATGAATTGGGTAATTCTTATTTGTTTTAATTTGTTTAAGTAAAAATTTTCGTGAAGGAAATATAAAAAGTTTTGGCTTTTCATCTGCTTCTTTTTGAAAATCGGTTGTAAATAGTCTTTAAAGTATGGTATTATATGCTGTTGGTTGTGTCGCGCGTTGTAGTTTATGTGTACTAATGTATTGCTTTCATGTGTTTATATTTGTGCCTCGTCGTTCATTTCATCTCTCTCAGCCCCTTCGTGCACTGGCCTGCATCAATTCCAGTGCAATAGCGGGCAGTGTATTGACGTTGCCTTTCGGTGCGACAATTACACTGACTGCAATGATGGTTCGGACGAGATCAACTGCGGTTAGTGTCACATTGATCATCAATAATAATACAATTTGATAAAAACAACCATAAATCCTCAAATTCTAACCACAATTGGTCTACTTGTGTATTTGCTTTGTTCTGTTCTACATGTGCTTTAATTTATGATCATTAGTTCCCCACGAGGAATGCTTCTTCAGGTGTCACGATGGCACCTGCGCGAACCACGCGAGGGTGTGCGATGGTATATTTGATTGTATGGATGGCACCGACGAGAGCAATTGCGGGGTCTGTGCACCAGACCAGTTCAAGTGCAGCATGGGCGATTGTATTGCAGAGTCCCAGCGTTGCGATGGACGCCATGATTGTGCGGATGGCACCGACGAACAGGGATGCGGTACGATTTCAGTGCCTGAAGATGATACTCATTTATTAACGCACGAGCTAAACAATTATCGTCTAATTAGTCTGGGCAATCATTAACAGTATGAAGATGTGGTGGAGGGTTGAATGGGACTAATTTGACTAATGCTACTTATCTACTTACAAAGCTAACCTATTCGTTTTATGCTAGTTTTGTGGGATAGTTAATTAAATCGTATTGGGGCATTCGATGGGTGGCTAATTCTATTTTTGTATTTAGTCCATCAATGTCCACATGGCCAACACAGGTGCGGAGATGGTCTATGTTTGAATTCGCATTTAGTGTGTGATGGATTTCCAGACTGTCGTGACGGCTCCGATGAACGTTCTTGTAGGCCGAGTACGTTGCATTATACGTAATACGTCTAGAGCGGTTTGATCTGCGAGAGCAGAAGAAAACTGAATTTGCATGGGTGGTTGGGACTAGTTTAGTGTTGTATAGCTGCTGGTTGTTTGAAATATATTTACAGTATTTGCTTCCGTGTTATGAGCATATGTTTTTTTTTTCTTTTCTAATTTGATTATACTTTTACACGTAGAATGTGGGGATGATCAATTCCAATGTAATGATAAAACCTGTATCGATCTGAATTACCAATGTGATGGGCGTACTGATTGTCCTGATGGCTCGGATGAAAATGATTGTCGTGAGTTTATTTTAAACTGTCTTCCCCCTTTGAACTTGGTCTAATCAACTACAATATGTACTAACCTTGGGTCCGGTCACCATATAAATGGGTTTTCTGGTAATGATACTAAACTCTTGCATTGCAGAAGACGGTTGTCTGGACGGAGAATTCCAGTGTGAAGAAGATGACTGCATCCCAGCTAACCGCAAGTGTGATGGTGTGAGAGATTGCCAGAATGGTTTGGATGAATTCGATTGCGTCTCCACTTTGCCACCATGCCCACCCAATAGCCACCGTTGCTCGGACGGTACCTGCTTGGCTCAATCAAAAATATGCGATGGATTTCCAGACTGCAGTGACAATTCCGACGAGCTGGGTTGTGGTAAGTAAACCTTCTCAACCCCAAATCAAGCACACTAACATTTCCACAGTTGGACAATTAGTGCGTCTAAACATAACAAAATGATTGACGCAATGCGAAATTTTGTGAATTGAATTATGAATACATTGGATATTCTCTATAAATAACACCAATGTGTTCTGGCCCCATTTGGCCAGAGACGTGTGCCGATCCCGACTGGTTCCAGTGTGCGGACGGGGCGTGCGTCGCCTCGAATCTACGCTGTGACAATTACTACGACTGCCGGGACTTTTCAGACGAACAAAACTGCCACCTCGGTTAGCCAATTGGTAGTTTACTTATATGCGATGTGTTTTTACATCTTAAATTGTTGAATTATACATACATTCGATTTTAGCTATTGATGTGTAATATCTAGAACTGATATTTGACGAGCAATCAGAATGACAGGTATTCGTACACAAAGTTTCCTATTCGTGTCTAAAAAACACAAAACGTGTCTTTATTAAACAAAATTACATTATTACAGTACTATTGCAAAGTTATAATAGGCCTAATACAGAGGAAAACTAACCTAATCATTTAATATAAATAATGGCATGTCTTTCGTAATAGGAAATTTGATTTACGAATATTTGGAACTTGTATTTTGGGGTTGTAGGTAGAGTATATTACAGAGGCCGTTGATAAATGTGTAATATTTGATAGTAAATTAGAACTTTTTCTTTGGATTTTTTTTTTATTAATGTAACATCCGTAACAAAATACGGTAATGGTTAGATGAGAAGGAATGACAAAAAATAATCAATATTACTCCACATTCCAATCAAAATTGGAAGTTTTTGCATTTAAAAAGTGACTCTTAAATATATTGAGCACTCCCTGTGGTTTTTAATCATACCTTCTCTACCCTCTATATTAAATTGCAAATAACAACTATTTTGTTACCTTTCAACTAAAGGGAAACAATTTTAACTTTAGTTTTTGCACTGATTTTTAACACTTGTATGTCTTTTGTTCGCCAAAGCAAATTTCATATACCCTATTCATCTCGGATCATGAATGAATTTTTAAATTGGATTCTATTAATACTCCCAGTTTGTTTATAATGAAAATTTAATTGGAAAGCCTTAACGCTCTCTCTACAATGGGTTCGAAACATTGGAATAATACCATTACAACTATTCCATAGCGTTCGGGATTTAATTTGGTTTTTATCTTTACGCCACGTTTGTGTGTGTTATTTTGTCTGCACGTTTATTACTGCACCATTCTATATGTTTAGTATTTCTATAATAATAGATGACTATATTTGGTTCGGTTTTAAATTTGGGATTTTATTTCATTAGAATATGAATATTTGTAATTCAATTGCTTAGGACGTATTGTATCCTTGTAAGCAGTAAAGTATTTATTGCAAGGTTGATCAATTGCAATGATTATGGTAGCTCCTTATTGTTAAGTAAGACCAAACGATCTATTACTCGTGTTTTTGATATAATAGGATTGGTTGCGATGTTAGATACCTAGAGTGTGGATCGCACATCGTGTGATGTTGTATTCTTGGCTTTAGCACCTATCTCTAATATCTGTATTTTTCGCGCTGCCGTGCCAACAGGTGGTTGCAGTGCTAACCAGTTCGAGTGCCGTAATGGTCATTGCATCCCGGATTATTTGCACTGTAACGGACGTGCGGAGTGTGGAGATGGATCCGATGAATACAACTGCCCCACGCCGGCACCACCAGTGGACGAAGGAAGACCACCACAAGGACAGTATTGCCCGCCAGGTCATCGACCATGCCGCAGCACTCGTCACTGCTATCCAGACTCGAAACATTGTGATTCTAGAATGGATTGTCCTGATGGATCTGATGAGGATAACTGCTGTAAGTTTGAATGTTTTTTATATTCTTATCATTGATCATTTTCCACACATGGAATTACAACACAGACGACGATGACAAAAAGTGCAGCCATCATGAGTTCCGTTGCGAGAATGGCCCGTGCATTGATCAATCCTTAGTGTGCAATGGCAAGGTTGACTGTCCCTGGGACAGTAGCGATGAGGCTGATTGTCCAAGCATTTTCCCGAGTAAGATAAAGTCATTAAAGCGACTTACAACTACTGACCATTTTTGTAATTATAGTATTGGTGATATTTTAACGATTGTGACCATGATGACTCGTTTTAAGGAATAACTATGACATTTTGACACTAAAATTACCTATATCCTTAATATGCTTAAAATTTGCTTAAGCTGATTGCACATAAAGGAGTTTGTTCTGATAATAATTTAATTGCAGATGAAACCAATGGTCTTGACCTGAAAACCTATCCTAGTCAACAGGAAATTAAAGAAAGTAAGTTTCATTCGACTAAATAATTATTTAGATCGTTCTATAGATAAGTACCAAAGGTAGTTGAGGTTGTGGTGAAGGTTTATAACTTGTAGATGTATATGCCAGGTTGTTGCAAATTAAGTAGCATTGCAAACCATTAGCAAATTCTTGTACATTGTACACTTTGTAAATATATTACTAATTACATCTTTATTTGCCCTTCTATGTTGAACTGTCGAACAGGCATTTATAAAATTGGTGAGTAAATTTAATAACTGATAGAATGGACTCAAACAGGTCTCAAACATATCAGAACATTAGATCATTACTTAAATTGTCGTCATCTTATTCTTGATCCATGGATTTGATTAATTTATTGAATGTTATCCATTTTAATTGGGCTTCTAATTTTATTATAATGGGTTAATCTGCTTATTGTGGATGCTGTGAAAGCAGCATCTTTTTTTACACTTCTACAAGATTGATGGTATAACATTTCCAATTACCGGTCATTTTAATTACAATATAATATTTAAACTGGTAGACTAGGTCAGGGATTACTTTCATTTTGATTATTTACATTTGATTAATTTCTATTGGAATGCGATTAATAATATATTTTTGGTTATCATTAAAAGGGGTAACAGTTTAACAGGTTGATCCAAGGGATGCATGGTGGTCTTGGCAACTATGTGTGCAAAGCATTTGTTAATATTTGGCTGTGCATGTAGGTCGCGAGGTTGTATTCCAATGTCGTGACGAAGGACCGTTGCGCGCTAAGGTTCGCTGGACTCGTGGAAACGGACTTCCTCTTCCTCCAGGATCTAGAGATGTCAACGGACGTTTGGAGATGCCTAACATTCAACGTAACCACAGCGGAACGTACATTTGCTCTGCTATTGGTATACCTGCGCACACTCCAGGGGCTCAGGTGCAAGTGCATTTGGAAGTAAACCCTTGTAAGTATATTTTGGTGCAATTAGCTCTGGTGTGATTGATGTTATACGACCTGTGTCTTAATAAAAGCTGCGTGGAGACATGGATTTGTTAAATATGGCGTTTTACCACCAATTGATACAGAGTATCATGGCACAGGTAAAACTATTTGCAAACGGAGGAAATTTAATACTATAATATATACTCTTTTTGTTTGCTAAACTAATAAAACTTGGGTAAGTTATTATCGGCTCACTAACACCCGTCAAGAAGATATAAACATTTGACGTTCATACTCATACTTCCGCATTGCGTAATATTAACATTCGAATTTTTCTTTAGATGTTGCGCCGACCCAACGGCCGATTACAGCCTGCGGTTTATATCAAGCTACTTGTGCGAATGGCGAGTGCATTGATAAACATCTCGTGTGCAATGGTCGCGAAGATTGTTCAGATGGTTCCGACGAGACCAGATGCAGTAAGTCGACTGCAATGTTATACCCGGGATAATACAATTGTAATTAATACTTTTCAAGATCCACATGGTTGCGAACCAAATGAATTCCGTTGTCCGAACAAGCGTTGTATTCTTAAAACTTGGGTATGCGATTCCGAGGATGACTGCGGGGACAACGGTGACGAAGTCAATTGTGGCGAAAAAAGACCTGGAGAGGCATGCAGTCCAGTTCAGTATGCTTGCAAATCTGGAAATCAGTGCATTCCTAGATCTTTCCACTGTGATTTGAATAACGATTGTAATGATGGAAGTGACGAAATCGGTTGTATGCCTGTTAATATCATGCGTCCACCCCCGCCGATGATGCATCTAGAAATTGGTCAAACTTTCCAAATTACTTGCACTGCTGTAGGCATCCCAGTACCAGAGATCATTTGGCGCTTGAACTGGGGACATATTCCCGAAAAGTGCCGTACTACAAGTGCAAATGGTGTCGGTACTTTGATTTGTCCCGATATCCAGGAATCCGATCAAGGAGCTTATTCTTGTGAAGGTTTGAACATCAAGGGATCTATTTTGGCTGTACCTGATACAATTCTAGTTGTTAATCCACCAACCGGCGTTTGTCCTAAGGGCTTCTTTAATTCTGAAGCGCGTAATCCTAGCGAATGTATTTCTTGCTTCTGTTTCGGTGCTACTAGTGAGTGCACATCAGCCAACTTGTTCACTTACCACCTCCCTCCACCGTTTGATTCACATAAGGCCTTGGGTGTTCGAATTGATCCGAATTCAGGAGTGGTTGATGTTCGTGATGAACCAATTTACAAAGGCGCTGAACCTCGTCTTTCACCTGTCATTGGATTAAATGGAGTACATGCCCAACTTCCACGCGGTGAATTGTTGCAGCCTAATGTTATCCCATATTTTGCTTTGCCAGAAAACTACCATGGCAACCAATTGAAGAGTTACGGCGGGTATCTTAAGTATCGAATCCAATACGAAGGTCAAGGCAGATCTATCAGTGCTCCTAATGCCATCTTGATCGGTAACGGATACACACTATTGCACATTGGAGAACAATATCAATCAGGGGTTAAGGAAGAGGTAACAGTGCGTTTCTTCTTCGGTGAATGGGTTAAAAGATCAGAAGGTAGACCGGAATCACTCGCAACACGTGAAGAAATTATGATGTCGTTGGCTTCGGTTGAGAATATACTTATTAAACTGCAATATATCGAAGGTCATTTGGACACCACTATCAGTAATATTGAAATGGATTCTGCTGGTATTCGTAATACTGGACTTGGTAATGCTACGTTTGTTGAGGAATGTGTTTGCCCAACCGGACACGGTGGACTTTCTTGTGAAGTATGTTTTATCACTTCCTGAATATTCAGTTTTACCCAATAACATTATGTTTAGACTTGTGATACGGGGTACTCTCGCCATCGCAACGGTCCATGGTTGGGTCAATGTTACAAAGAAGTTGAGACATGCCCATCTGGATATTATGGTGATCCATCAAGAGGAATTCAGTGTCAAGTTTGCCCATGCCCACTTACAGATCCTCGAAATCAGTAATATGAACAGTAAATTGGATAAAATTGTTTTTTTTTTTTTAATGATTCTTTTAATAGGTTTGCCTCAACATGCGCTTTGGACACTGATGGACAGGTAACATGTAATTGCCCACAGGGTTATATAGGTCGTAGATGTGAACACTGCGCACATGGCTACACCGGCAATCCTCTTCTTCCTGGTGACTACTGCAAACCAGATAACAGTCGTTGTAGTGCTGAAGGTTCGACCGGCCAGGATGCATATGGGCAATGTCAATGCAAGGTAATTGAGTATAATTGTTGTTAAATAAAGTCTTTACTAACAAATTACTTTCCTCTTCGAAATGCTATCGCAAATTATATATTGTAAGTTAATCTTTTATGTTTAGAAAAATTGGTTCTTTAATAATTTGATAATCTCTTAGGTGAATACCATGGGACCAACTTGTAACACTTGCAAGAATAACACATTCTATCTTTCGAGCGAGAATCAATTCGGCTGCATTTCCTGTTTCTGTATGGGAATCACCGAGCAGTGTATTAGCTCCAATTGGTATAGAGATAGCATCAATGTCGCATTCACGCGGTCTAAACAAGATTTTAAGCTTGTTGAGTTGAATCACATTAATACTCAGATTGATGATGGAATTATCCTTGATACCAATGCACGTGAAATTACCTACAACAACTTTAGACGTCCCGATGTCTACTATTGGTCTTTGCCATCAAGGTTCTTGGGTAACAAGATCAGTTCATATGGTGGAAATCTCAAATACAGCCTTAGATACGTTCCAACACCTGGCGGTCTCAGCTCTAAGAATAATGCCCCAGATGTCGAACTAATTAGTTCAAACCATATCACCTTGACCTACTTTGCTAGGGAACAACCACCTCCGAATACTGTGCAGACTTTAACTGTTCCACTTTTGGAACAATACTGGCAACGTTCTGATGGACAGAAAATTGATCGTGAACATCTAATGATGGCATTAGCTGATGTTGAAGCCATATTGATCAAGGCTACATATACTACAAGTACTCGTGAGGCCGCGTTGCAATCTGTAACTTTAGATATTGCTGATGAAAGGAACACTGGTAGAGAGAAGGCTAACCCAGTGGAACAATGTTACTGCCCAACTGGATACAAGGGATTGTCTTGTGAAGATTGCGATGTTGGATATACTAGAGCTATCGGCGGCATATATTTAGGCACATGCGAAGTGTGCCAATGCAATGGTTTGTCGAATGAATGTGATCCGGAAACTGGCGAGTGCTACAATTGTAGGGATTCAACAACTGGACCAAACTGTGATGTTTGCTTGCCGGGTTATGAGGGCGATCCATCCAATAGAATTCCATGCAGATATGTTGGAGGAGCTGGACATCAAAATCCGTCCACGTGTAGATGTGACCCAGCTGGATCTATTTCCAATGATTGCTTTGGGGGCGCGTGTCAGTGTAAGACTAATGTAGAAGGCGATAATTGTGATAGGTGCAGGGAAGGTACCTTTGGCCTAAACAGCTCAATTCCTGAGGGGTGCCAATCCTGCTTCTGCTCTGGAGTTGCAGCTGAATGTCGTGAAAGTAATTTGTACATTACCCAAATTCCCAGTCAAATTTTGGATGATGACAGTCATGGATTTACTTTAACTGATCCGTAAGTTATTGAAATAATACTAAACTTATTATTTTACTATTTTTTTAAATGTTTAGTGGTCAGACTGAACGGATATCTAACTCTTTCGAATTGAACATCCAATCCAATGAAATTGGGTACACCTTTAGACCAAGCATGAATCAAAGGCTGTATTGGTCTTTACCTAGACAATTTACTGGGTCTAAGATTACATCATTCGGCGGCAAATTGGAATTTATCCAAAGGTATACCCAACGCCCAGATGCTTCTTACATTAGAGATCAGGATGTCATCATTAATGGACATGGAATTGGTATTTTCTGGACTAACCCTCGACCATTGCAACCGAACTTTGCAAATGTAAGTAATAGTGGTCATAATGTGTACAGGGTTTTATGATATAAATGTTTTACAGAAAATTTCGGTAACTTTAAGCCCAAGTGCCAACTGGCAACGTTTGGACCATCGTTCAGCCCCAAGACCAGCATCTAGAGAAGACATCCTGAAAGTTTTGGCGAATGTAAATTCGATTCTTATTCGCGCTCATCTATCTTCGGATACTGCTAGCTCTTTCATAAGTGATGTAACAATGGATACAACATTCGATCAGAATACCGGACAAGAAAGGGCAACAAATGTAGAAGTTTGCAGCTGTCCACGTGTAAGTTTAATGTACATTAACTCTCAACGTTGTTAAATTAAATTTATTTTATATTATAGCATTATGCCGGCACATCATGCGAATCCTGCACTTTAGGATATTACAGAGAGTTTAACGACTTGGGCTCGGGTCCTCTAGGGTCATGCAACAAGTGTCCTTGCAACGACAACGAACGCTCATGCCACTACGACTACGAATCGGCAAGTGTTGTGTGCGAATGTCGTGAAGGATTTGGAGGGCGACAGTGTGAACATTACGGTAAGATACACATTTTAAAACCCTTTCATTTTTGACGATCTAAATACCTTCAGAGAATCCTACGGAGAGACCACCAGTTGTGATAAATCCAAATAGCCCAACAATCACTGTGCAGATTAGTCAGCCATCATTGATAATCCAAGAAGTAGGCCAATCGGTCACTTACACTTGCTCTGCCCGGTCGACTATAAACAACGTAAGATATTAGTGGTTCAACAGTGACATGTATGATTTATAATATGATTTATTAATATGTTTGTCAAAGGATGTGAGATTGAATTGGAGTCGTGCACATGGAAATCTGCCCAACAGAGCGATTGATGACAGGCGTGGGCGTTTGGTCATTACTGACTTACAAGTTAGTGATTCTGGTACTTACATTTGCCAAGCTGAAGATGGAGTTTCCATTGTGGAGGAGAGAGTCAACTTGGTTGTTGGACGTGAGTACATTTTGGTGTTTAATTGCGAAATGATCAATGATTTCTACTAACTAGCTTTCGAGAAGACTTTAATAAATGTACCAGGTAATACTAATGATTGTTGTTAATACATACCATGTATTTAATTGATTGAACATCTTTTAATAAGTTTTTGTGTATAGGCAACGAACCAACATCGCCTCAAGCTATTGTATATCCAACCGAACTGAACATTACGGAAGGCGAACCGATTGAAATTCGTTGCAGTGCCACTGGCAATCCTGAACCAACATTGGAATGGATCAAAGTTACTAGAGATCGTCTCAGTCCGGTAAAATGAATTAAAGCTAAATTTACTCAAGAATAAATTGTAAATTATTTCAATAATTTAATAGCACACATTCCACAATGGCATCTTCCGTATTGACCGAGCTATGAAGTATGATCAAGGCGAATATGAATGTCTTGCTACCAATCACTTGGGCACCCATTCAATGAGAACAATGATTCGCGTTAAAAGTAGCACCGAAACATTTATTCAGCCAATAATAACACCCAGCTCATACTATGGTAGTGCGGGAGAAACATTTACCTTGCATTGTGAAGCTGGAGGTGCCACCAGAGGAGGAATTACTTGGACTAAGGATCGCGGCCAAATCCCTTACAATCATCGCGATGAAGATGGTGTGCTGATCGTAATGAACCCACAACCAGAGGATTCTGGTGTTTATATCTGTAATGGCATGAATGAATATGGCGCTATCGGACATGCTTACGCAAATGTTACCATTGTCCACCGCAGTACATCCTTTGCCCCCACTGCAAAAGTTGCCCAAAGTAATGAGAGAATAAACCAAGGTTCTACCATTGAAATTCCATGCGAAGTCACGGGCTCTCCTGCACCTACCATCAAGTGGACTAAAGTTAATGAACCATTACCAGCTTACATAAATCCATCAGATTCTGTTTTACGTTTAAAGAATGTTCAAATTACCGATCGGGGTATTTATTCCTGCTTGGCTGAGAATGGATTAGGTTTCGCACAGGCCAGTGTTGTCATTGAAGTGGACCGGCGGATTCCACCTAGTATTACTATTTATCCCAACGCCTCTCAGATCGTTTCTACCGGTGATAGAGTCATGATGCAATGTAGAATAACTGCTGGGGATCCATTGCCCGAATTGAATTGGTCTCGAGTTGACAATAGACCAATTTCTCATGAGGCATCTACGTCGAGAGGTGTCATAAGGTAGGTGAAAATGCCAATCATATTTCATCGCATGCGTGACAACCGCTACATTTATAAAAATGCTACCCTCGTCGGTGAAAGCGGGGCTTGTTATTTTTTTAATTTCTGGTTTATACCTTCTTCTTAACGGATATTGTCTATTATCTTATGCATTATCTTTGATAATGATATCATGGTTGTTATGTTATTTTTAAGCATTCCACATATTGAAATGGAGGACGCCGGGGAATATCGATGCATTGCCGAAAATGAAGCTGGGCGCGTGTCTGAAATTGCCTCACTTGTAGTTCGTGAACCACCTGCTGTAAGAATTATGCCTTCTGAAAGAACTTTACGGGTACAACGGGGAGAATACGTGCACTTGGAATGCTCTGGTCACGGAAATCCACAACCAAGCGTGGAATGGAGGGAACATACCCGTAGACAACAAGCCTACGGGCCTCCGCGTTCAATTAGAACAAATTATGCTGTTAAGGAAATAACAAAGGTTACTGAGGATGATGAAGGTTACTACATTTGCGTGGGCACGAGCGATGCTGGCGAGACTGAAGAGAGAATTGAATTGGTGGTCAACAATGATTATCCATCTCGTGGTGACATTACAGGTAAGAGTTTTGTTTTACATTATGATATGGTGGTTTTATAAATATTTTAATAATGTACAGTTTTTATTTAGTAATTTATATTACTTAGTGATTTTGACTTAATATTACATAATTGGTTTTTATGATTTCCCTACTAACTCGGGGACATTTAGATAATCGAATTCAAAACAAAGGTGAGTGACATCCTGTATGAATTCATGGTACCCGCACATCTTTCTAAATACCCACTGTTTACTTTGTGTAAATGCACGGGCACCAATCATATCTTTTAATTAACGGCTTCAGCTTAGAAAAATTTCTTACCACACATACTTCACTTGCATCTTCAACGTGAATGACTGAAAACGGTGGAAGGATTACCAATTTAATTATGGGATCAGTCATCAATTAACATGCATGTATAGTAAAAGGATGATTGGAAGTTATTTGTTAAAATGGTAATGTAAGTAATCTTATATTAAGACACGTTTAATATATAGATGAAGATCCAGGCGGTTCCGGTGATTTTAAAAATAATGAACTTCCAAGGCCAATTCAGAATCATACATTTACCGTACCAGCAGGAAATCGCGCAGAGCTGAGATGTAACATTGACAATAATGGTAAATAGCGCTCCGAATGCGCACAAATTTATTCATTGATTTTCGGAAATATCCTTTTAGAAGGTGAACCGATTCATACCACTTGGATCCGGGACGGTGGCAAACCTTTGTCTCCCAACTTTTACATTCAAAATGGCACTTTGATTGTGGATAATGCACAGCCATCGGATGCTGGCGAGTATAATTGTTTGGGGCGTTCAACAATCACGAACAAGACTATTTTCCGGGTAGTTGCCAACTTAAAAGTCTTAAGTAAGTAGACATTTTCATCCTCTCATGGCACTTAGTTAAACTGCACAAAGCTTACTATTTTGTGTCGCATATTACTTTGCCAATGTAATGAAATTAACTTTGTTTCTTTATACTTGCATTATTAGCCGAAGAAGAAATATGTGCGTTGAGAGGTAAAGCGAAAATTTAGGTAGACTTCTCATTTATGATCTAGATTTAGACGCAGCGTTCATTAAGTCATACCACATCTATTCATTTTGATGTTGTGATTAATACTTTGATATTGAGCATTACTGAACCTATTGATTGTTTGTCTTGTAGCAATCCCACGAATTAGGTTGCATCCTTCTAAACAAATTGTAAGACCTGGTGCGGACGCTAGTATTGAATGCAGCGCGATTGGTGATCAACCAATTAACATCACTTGGGCTGGTCACAACAGGGCATTGTCTAATAATGTTTATGTTCGTGATGGACTTCTTCACTTCAGTGGCATTCAATTAAGCGATGCTGGTACCTACAGATGCCGTGCTGTAAACGATGTTGGTGAAGCTGATGCAGTTGCAGAAGTTATTGTGCAAGGTAATAATTTTAAAGTATTAATTCTTTTAAAATACCGAAACTTATTGGTAAATTTTTGCAGAAGATATATTGCAACCACCAAGCACCAACAGGGAGCAAAATGCTCAAGCTGGAGATACCGTCACCTTGACTTGTGATCTTGGCAGATTCACTAATAACGCAAATCCTCAAATCTACTGGTCCAAATATAATGGCGATTTGCCATCCAATCATAGGCAAAGTGGTACATACGGAGAGAAACTAAAGATCTTCAACGTTAATCCCGATGACAGTGGTGATTACTATTGTGAATCTGCCACACCAGGTTCTCCGAAAGAATTTGTATCTCTACGCGTCCATGGTATGTTTTATGCTAGTTTTTGTAGAATAGCTGGTTTATTTATTTGGTTACTAAATTTTGGTTACTTATTATCAGCATGGCCAATAGTTAAATGCCCGTGTATATGCATGGAGAATAACCGGGGTGTGTTTACTTTTAATTTAAATATTACTCGTGTGTGCGTGTTGCTTTTGTTACGTTGGATGATAAGCAATGTTTGTTTATTTTTATTTTTTCTTGTATCAGTCATTATGTTTTTTTCTTAGTACGGAAGAATAGCGAGTGGCCTCAGAAAGGTGAATTAGACATTCATGCCTCGACACCCACACCACGAATGGGCGACAACGTTGAAGTCCACTGTAGGTCTAACGAACCTGGTGTAATTGTTAGCTGGAGCAAACTTAATGGACGTAAGGCAGACAATGTAAAGATCAACGGAGGACATCTGATATTCCAATCGATTAGACCTGAAAACAACGGGGTTTACAGATGTGAAGCCAGAGGATATGAAGGATTTTACCATAAAGATCATTTTATTGATGTATCTGATGATGACTCCTATAACAAAATGACCATTACAACAGCAGCAGAAGGTTCCACTGTCATTCTTGATTGCAAGACCCAGCTTGACTTCCCTGTAACTTACACTTGGACTAAGGAAAAGGGTACATTACCTAAAGGCATGGATGCTCATAGCGTATGACAAGTTTTCAAGTAAATTACAGCAAATAATATCTAATTCTATTATATTACAGAAATCTATTCAGTTAAGAAATGTCGGCGGAAATGATGCGGGCACTTATATCTGTACCTCATCGAACCCCCACAAGACCCTTCAAGCTAAGAACATTCTTGTTATTGAAGGCATAGTGCCTTACTTTACTCAGGCTCCAAATAGCTTTATAGAGTTGGCGCCACTTCCAGATTCTTTTCTTCAATTCACTTTGGAGATTTCGTTCAAACCTGAAGACCATGATGGTTTAATTCTTTATAATGGAAATAAGCGTAACGCAAGTGATGGCGACTTCATCTCTCTTGTCATTCGTAATGGTATCCCCGAATTTAAATACAACATGGGACAGAATTCCACTACCACTGTTGCTAGCGAGCGCCCATTGACTATGCACGAATGGCATACATTAAAGGTCATTCGTATGAGAAGGAAGGTAACAATGTACGTTGATACCGAAGGACCATTTACAGGACTTGCCAGCAGTAAATACTCTTCATTGACATTAAGCGAACCACTGTTCTTGGGAGGCGTTCCCAGTTTCAATCAAATCTCACCACTCGTTGGAAGCAACAAGGGTATGGTAGGATGCATTGCCGCCTTCAAAACCGGGCATGCTATCGTTGATATCACAAAGGAAGCCTTACAAAAGAAGGGAATTACTAACTGTGAAACCTGTTCAGAAAATCCCTGCGAAAATCGTGGTGTCTGTCAGGAAGCCTTGACCAAAGAAGGATTTACATGCATTTGTCCAACAGGCATTAGTGGCCCAACTTGCAACAAAGTTGGAGTTGAATCTTGCAGTGCTCGTAAGTTTATTCGACAATGTTTATTGCAGTATATTGTTTATAATGGACTGATTGCTTTAGATACATGTGGAGTGGGTACTTGTATAGAGACTGATGATAGTTACATGTGCAAATGTCCAATCGGTCGCATTGGTAGAAATTGCGAACGAACAATCGAAATCATTGAACCTGCATTTTCAAAGAATGCATACATTGCGTATCCCACACCCAATCAAGTGAGAAGATTAAAGATTTCGATGAAAATTAAACCCCGCGACGTCAGTGATGGATTGATTGCTTATTGCGGTGAAACCGAGGAAGGTGATGGAGATTTTCTCAGTTTGGCAGTCAAGGATAGACATTTGGAATTCCGATTTGATGTTGGCAATGGTGAGTAGTAAATATTTTGCAATATTATAATAATTACTGACAACATTTAAAATCGATAAATAGCTGCGGACGAAAACTATCATGGTACGACAGTTAATTCTAATAGTTTGATTTTCTAGTTTATTTTTGAATCTATTCCAACACTTAATGAATTATTGCAGGACCTGTTGTTATTCGAAGTGAAAATGAACTCAATCCCAACAAGTGGGTGATTATAACAGCAAGCCGTTCTGTAAATGACGGACGATTAATTGTAAACGGAGATAACGTAGTAATTGGCAAGTCAACTGGTATTCATAGAACACTTCAACTTAGAACTCCATTGTACATCGGTGGTTATGATGCAGAAAAGATTAAACTTAACAACGGCATTGAAGTTAGCGATGGATTCAATGGATGCATTACTGAAATCAGTGTATCTAGCTTGGATATTCACCCAATTCATTCCGCGAAGGATGCTTCTAATGTTAAAGATTGCAGTTCCGCAGACGATTTTAATCATGAAAATGACATTACACCGAGATTCGGTGATGTACAAAGATTTGATTCTCGAAGAACTGGTTGCACAAGTAATCCTTGCAGAAACGACGGACAATGTTACCCATTATCTCCGGTTGAATATAAGTGTTCTTGCATTAACGGATACACTGGAGAAAACTGTGAAATTCCACCGAACCAATGTGATTACTTAAGACCCTGCCAGAACCATGGCACTTGCCATGGTACTTCTCATCAATATATTTGTGACTGTCCAATGGGATACACTGGCACCAATTGCGAGTTGCCAGCTACAATCAGAAATGATGCCAACTTCAACGGCAATGGATATATTGAATTTAATAAGAATATGTTAGAGCACACTAATGACAATGATGAGGAAATTATCGCATTGGAACTGTCAACGAATTCAAGCAATGGTTTGATTTTCTGGCAGGGACAACGTCAATTTGAGAAACCCGGAGATTACATTGCCTTAGCACGTAAGATCTTATCCAACATATTTGGAAAAAAAGTGCACGTTAATACTTTGTATATTTTAGTTGTCAATGGTTACTTAGAATTTAGTTATGATTTGGGAATGGGACCAGCAATAATCCGCAACGAAAAAGTTCGCATTGACGACGGATCTCGTCATAGAGTTATTTTGAAGAGACGTGGTCGTGATGGATCTATCGAAGTGGATAACGATTTTGTTGAAGTGGGAGAGGCACCAGGGATAACAAATGAGATGAATTGCTCTGGAAACATTTACCTAGGTAACTTGGTAAAATTTGAAGAATTGAAAATATATAAATTGTGTGTATTACAGGTGGTACACCAGATAATAGGGATGTGACAGGCGATCGGTTCACTGAAAACTTCCGAGGATGTATTCATGGCTTTGAGTTACAAAATTCGAATCTATTAGATATGGGCAGTGCTGCCATGTCTGGGGTCAATGTAAAAGCTTGCTACCGGTGAGTACTGCTACATTTGCATCCATACTAACAGTAATTGTTTTATCATCCTCTGTTTGCCGCTTACTATTAATGGATAGACACAGTTGGATTCCGTCCTCATTGATATTCACTGATTCCGATCAATTCGACGAAATCATACCTCCGCCTCCAGTGAACATAATCCATCCGAAACCTTCCTCGTCCGAAGCGACCGTTACAAGTCGCGTCGGCTTACTTTATATTTCCTTTGGTTTCCTCACGTTGTTGCTACTTTGACTAACAATTTAAGCGGGTGGGCTTGCGGATTAAAGCAGTCAGTACTTGTTGCCTCAGAAGTTCGTTGTTAATTGTCCATTTAATGTTAATAAATTATGTATATACAGTATACTCTAATGCCAATTTGCCAATTATTGTATTGCTGCAAAGATCTATCAAAAGCAATTTAGCACATAGTGATGAATGAGCAATGACGATGGAAGAATGTCATATCTTGTATATATACAAACAAGTTGAAAGTTGAGTACTCACTGTAAATAGCAACTAACGTAATGTATACTAATTAGTTCATTAAGGGAATTATTAGACTGATATGCTTATAATCTTGCATAAATACCATAAATAATTAATACGTATCGAAAATTAACGCATTGCTCGGATTTAATAAGACGTAAGTTTACATAGTTTATGATTTGAAGTTAATCATGATATTGTTAATTGGGATTTCTTGTTTTTGTTTCAGAGAGGATTTCTATAATAGAATATTATAAGGAGATGATGATGCAAGAAAAACCGCGTAGCTCTTATAATAATTAATATTTTGTGTGTTCTTATTTGTGTTCAAACGAATAGTTTCAATCTAAGGATTCTTTTCAAATGACAACCAGAAACAAGTTAATTTGTAAAATGCATGTTTATTAGTTTTCCTCGATGTTATCTAATATTTTAACCCGCAAAGACCAAAATGGTACATGTCTAAAAGGTGTTACCATCACAATTTCTAATCAGTTTACAACTGCCTTTTTTACATCGACGTTATTGTTAATTTACACTATACCATAATGTGTTTTCTTATTATAACTGATTAATTGTGCCATTTCATAATAAATAATTGTTATAACAGAGCGCATTAAGACCAACACAGCGATTATGTCTCTGCAATATTGTCTTACAGCCGAAAATAATTTCTATCAATTTTGTAAATCTTGATTCATATACTCATGTGATCGCGAAATGGTAACATAAACGTATCAACACCGGTGATTAACAAATATAATATAAAGTACAAGTATACACATTTAAATATAAACAAATGGAATGACATTTTTATTATCTTGGAATTTTATAAATTACGCTTTGCATATATTCCGTTACGTTAGTTTATAAAATGTGCGTCTGCATCAAATTTATGTTGAAAGGAATGTTGAAACAGAATCTAGATTAATCGACTGCATTATTATACAGAATAAGGTACTACATATGCAGGCTTTAGATAGAAGCATGAAGCGACAATGCCTTCATACTGCAATTTGTTGTTGTAATTAACTGTATATGGTCAAGTGCATTTTAATAACATGAAGACAATAATTATGATTATTAAATAAATGTACAAAACATAACATACCAAATCAAATCCTTGAGCTGGCTAACGTGTGAAAATCAATTAACGCATCTAAATACGTATTTGAAATATTGTATTTATTTAAAAAGTGGCTTCTCTATATTACTTGTAAAGCATTAGAAGTGTAATTGTTCAGTAAATGCTTTTAAATGAGCATTCATCATGGTATTCACTATGATTACTTTTTAGAATTGCTCGTTTGGTCATCGGACTTAGTGATCCAGTCTATCCTTTTGTCCTCCGTATCGCTATTTGCATTTGCTGAAGTTAGCAGACCAATAAATGTTTCTCGCAAGTTCGAAGAATGTAGATTTAAATTCTGACCGAACTCCTTTAAGAAATAATAAATAAAGACAAATAACAGTTGGGTATGCTGCTCTTCTATAATCAAAGCAATTTTGTAATTTCCGACTTTTCTGTAATCCAGTTTTTATGATAGATATCAAACTCCTTAATAGCTATCAGTTTTAGTATATTGTTGAGTGTGGTTACGAAATGTTTAAGATTCATTATATTGATAAAATTTTACTGTAACACTTAGCTTTATTTACTTGGTTGAACGATTTCGGCATGTTGCCTTCTTCAGTATCATACTGAAGTTCTACCAAGTGAATAAAAGTAAGTGTTATAGTGAAATTTTATCAACATAATGAAGCTATCAGATTTTCTCAAAATTGTCTGGTTTCTTCTAAACAATTGTAGTTAATTTTTGAGGATTGCAGCAGTCAGCATGGGTAACGGCAAGAGAGTGACGAGTTGTCATGTGGGAGAGATAAGCGAGAGATGAGATGAGTTGAACGGTAGCGGAAGCGGTAGTGTTTTATAATGTAGATTGGGAGGAATTGCAAGTGAGTTGGATGAAAGTTTACAATGCAATTAAACATTTTTTAATAGAAACATTTAAACTCTAAAGGCAAGGTGTTTAGAGGGATAACTTGCAGGATCCTCAGCCAAGGGCATTTTGTTAAACATTGTAAAGGTGGTTTGCTAGGACCATCTGAATGCACGTAAGTACGGCACCGTTCAGAAGACTCATCAACCAGTTGACTGGTACCAGATATAACATTCTCTAGGGAAGGGTAGTTTGATAATTTAGGGGCGTGCTTCCAGTTTTTCTGATCGTCTCATCTCTTCCAAAGAATCTGGCCGCAGCTACTTTAATTTTAATTTACGCATTTCTTATAATTCAGATCGCTCGAATCTATGTTACATCTTAATATTTAGAATCTGATATTCCGCTCAATTTTCATTAGACGTTTGTATTTCACTTTAACACTTACAGATATTAATTAGTTAAACGTTTTCGCCTTTTTGCCTTCTTCTGATTTATATATTATAGTTTTTGAATTCTTATTATTGTGTAGAAGGTTGGCTATTTCTTCTTTCCGGGATGGGTATTTTGAAGAATATATAATTAGTCATAAGGGTTTAAGGATTGTCTGGAAATGTGATTGGGTGTGCTCAGTTTTGGGTTATTTAGTTTGTGTTTGTAAATTTGTATTGCTTGAAAGCATTAATGTTGCATTAATATATATTATATAGTAACTGACTGTAGGACTAAGAGTGTTTTTAGCTAGCTGATGCATTTCTTTATATAGTATGAAAATGCGCATCTAAACATGCAACCTAATACATTATTGTAGAACAATGGGTGTCATTATTTCAAAGACATAACTACCGGCAACATCCTTATTTCTATTTATATAATTTTTACTAATTTCAACATTTTTTTTTCGCAAGCCGACATATGTGCGAGATTGGTATAGGGCGGTAAGTGTTGACAAGACATTCAATGAATCGGGCCCAGCAAAATGGCCATCAATGAAAAATGAAAATAATTTTTGTTTCGTGACTATAGACTGGAAACATGTAAACACTATCTTGCTAGCATATAAATTCAACAATTATATTGCAATTGGATATTTATTGCTACCGACAAAATGACACCAAATAAGTTTGTAAATATTAAGCTATATATTTAAATATATATTGGGGTTGTAGAGTTGATTCTTCTTCCTGTTCCTAGTTCCTGTTCCTTCCTGGTTTCTCTTGTTCCTACGCTTCTTCTACCCTTCGGTGAATTAACTCTTGCCATTTTTACTATTCGTGTATCGCTCATACTGCCGACGTGTCCTCGCCACATCGTTCTCCGGCTTTCCACCCATTCGTTTATTAGATCGATACTGCATTTTTCTCTCAGATCTGCGCTGTGCCTTCTAACACTCAAGGTCCTGTTGTTTATCATGCGGATGACCGCCATTTCTTTCGTCTCGAGTACGCGTTTTGTTGTGTTTCAACTCGAGTCTCTGCGGCGTATGTCATTTCGGGGCGTACTACTGTCTTATATTTGACTAGAGCTTTTATATTGAGAAAGATTAAATAAACTTTAAAAACTCTATACTTTTGTGTTTTGTCCTCTTTTGCTAGATATTTTGTTCTCTATTCCTCCGCTTAGTAAAACATCACCGACACTACCAGCACCGCCACCACCAGATTTGTTTTTGAGCAAGTTCAGTTGGTTGTCTTCTTCGGAATTATACTAAATTATACCACAATAGCATAATCAGATGCTCCATAAAGAAATTGAATACAATAAATAAACATCTTTTAAATTATTATAATGGGATAGAAAGGTGCAGACATCTAAATATAACAGTCGCAATTCTCTGGTATTATAATAGGCTTGGCAATTTGGCAAAACTAAGTAAAACCTACAAGACTGTGGGAATCTGCAATAGTAAGAAAATATGCGCTATTTTTTTGTCTAGCTATTGAAATAAATTTATCTATAATCCAAGCAGAAGCCTATCTAAACTAGTTTCCTCTCACTTTACCTACAGATATCCCAAAATGTTTAATGAAACATAAACATTACAAATAGAAAATATTCATTATGTTGATAAAATTTCACTATACCACTTACTAATATTCACTTGCTAAAACATAGTACATAGTAGATACTATTTATTATGTTGACTTCAGGTTAAAAAAAGGTAACACGCCGAAAACGTTTAACAAGTGACTAAAAGTAAGTATTATAGTGTAATTTTATTATGTTGAAAAATTGCACTATAACACTTGCTTAAAATTGATTTGTAAAACGTTTTCGGCATGTTGCCTTCTTCATACTGAAGTTGTTGTTGTTGTTGTTGTTCATACTGAAGAATGCAACATGCCGAAAACGTTTTACAAATCAATTTTAAGCAAGTGTTATAGTGCAATTTTTCAACATAATGAATCTTAA